>CM026202.1:21802890-22040390 GCA_014839995.1 Xenentodon cancila
TTAAAAACAGTTTTTAACCAATATTGTGTTCAGGATTTTTAGAGCAACCTTGCAATCCTGACTTCTTGATGGAGATGAGAAACAGAACATAAAATGAAACACTAAATAAATACTTGGCTTGTGTTTAGGCCCACAAGCAGCAGCTTCAGCAGCTTCAGCTTTGGTCATACCTCGGAGCTCAATGAGAATTTCTATCTTCTGGTCAAGGATCTGCTCCAACTGCGTGGCATACGACTCCACATCATAGTCCACCTCCTCTGTCATCTCCAAAAGCACCTTCTCATCTTCCAACCACCGGATAGACTCCTGATCAGAGAAGAAATACAGATGACTAACTGAATCAACAGAAACAGCCAAACAACCTGCATCATTTCTGCAGCCTTCGGATTAAGGTTTAAAATTCATGGACAGGATTTCAGCGTTTTTAATGTCAGTTAAAATGGAGAGAAGAATATTGGGAGCATGCACCGTTTTAGGTGAGGTATGTTTGTCGGTGTGTGCATGTGCACACTTTATTACCTGGAAAACAGCTCTGTGGTCCTCAAGAACCTGCTCCTCCATCTCCACTAACTGAGACACTGCCTCATGGAAGGTGAAGAGCTGGGGAGACACTTCCTCCTCCTACAAAACAAAGAATAAAAAAGACAAATTTAAGCTGAAAAAAAAAAAAAAAAAAAAAAAAAACATAAAACAACTGAGTTTTTGCTCACCCATCCAAACAAGAGCAGCACATCTTCTTGTACTTACATTCTGCTCACAGAGCAGTTTGAGGTCATCCCGTTGTGGCGACATGCTCAGCCACTCGTCGTCCAGAAGATCCAGCTGGTTGACAGCGTGGATGTTGCCTCGTCCACCCTCCATCACTTGGTTGGGGTCCACCGTCAGCTCCTTCACCCTGAAGACCAGAAAAGGACAACAAACTGGTCAGGACAAGTTCGGCTCACATGTTCGGAACATGGCTGATATTACGTGTGGGGTGTGGCGTTGACCGTTGAACAAAAGCATTTAGGATTTAAACATGACAGCATCATGGATGGCATCAGGGAGCTTCATGCTCCTCAAGCCAGGAGAAAGATGACTGATCTGGAGATATCAGTTATGTTAACTGAAGTCTGCTTGTGTTTAATGAAGCGCCACGAAGCCTACATGGGATCGCTGCCATGTCCCAAATGCAGCGCTAATTAATTAGGACTTGAGAGTGCAAGAAGGATTTCCTGCTGAGAATTAATTTCAACAAAAGCTCATCCTGAAAGTGTGTGCTGATAGCTCAAGCCAAGGAAAAACCCTGCGTTCACTCTCACTCATCACTTGCACTTACAACTCATGACATCACACGAAACAAGGAGACATTCACAAGGACACATGAAAGTATTGTTCCAACAGCTAAGTGAAAGGAAAAGGTTTTGTCTAACGGCTCATCAGATGATGAAAGTGAAACATGCGTTAAAGCGGGGATGAAGAGGATGAAGCGCCACAGCATGAAAAGGGTAAAATAAAAAGTGTGAGGGAAAAAAAAAAAAAAAAAAAAAAAAAAAAGAGAGGTATTCCACAGCGATCGCCTGATGAAATGAACGATAATGAAGTCATGGACATCAGTTCAACATACGGAAGAACGTGCACCGTGTGTGTGTGTATATTAGTTTGTGTGTGCAGTGTTATGGTTTGGGGAGTGCTTGACCTGCTGGGAGAAGTAGCAGCAAAGTCATCGTACTCAAAGGTATTGGTGGGCGAGTGCTCAGGGCGACTTCCCTGACCGCCCTGGGAGAAGGGGATGTCTGACGGACTAATCCCAAACTCCTTCACTCTGCATGGCGTCACCAGCCACACCAATGCACAGAGGAGCAGGAGGAGGAGGCAAGAAGGAAACAAAGCAGGAAAGAAGAGGAATAAGGCCGTGTACAAATAAGGTGAGAGAGAACTAACGAGAGTAAGCACAGAAATTAACAATTGTACTATTGGTACAGCTAATATACATCTAAACCAAAACCACGGAGCATTAGAGAGGAATTAAACAAACTATCATTTCACATGATTTTACACTAATTGCAGCACAAAGACACTATCCAAACCACTGGCAATAGTAGGCTGACATATTCCCACCTGTTGGCATAGCGTAGAGTGTTGAGTGTGTTCTCACAGGAAGTCATGCCAGGAGAGATGGTTGCAATCTGATGGAGAAAGAGAAGACTTTTTCAATTGATACGTATATTAACTGACAAAAGAGCACAGATTAGAAATGTAGATGCATGAAACGAAAAGCTGACCATGCATGTGCGTGAATTTTCCCCGATGAAGGAGTCTCTCAGGACCTGGGTAAGCTTGCTGGCCCTGAACGGAGTATGAGGCTTGTTACGACCAAGAGCTCTGATACATTCCTGTTCAGGAACAAGACAACATGAAAAAAGAAGTGGTAGATAGGGGAAAAAGTACTGTGAAGAAAACAAAAGACAACAAGAACAAAGCTCAGGTCATCTCTGCTGCCCACAGACCTTGAGGGCCAACAGGCTTTTGTTGATCTCAGCTCCCTCCAGCCGAGTCTGCCGGTCGGCACTCGATGTGTCAGCCCCTCTCTCGTTCCCTGCAAGGTCAATGAGGGAGAACTTCCCATGCATCTTCCCCTTCCTCCGAAGGATGATTTGGAATACCGCGTGGCTCCGAGATGAGTGAGCATTGGCTGAGGTCTGTCCTGATGTTCTGGGGGGTGGGGTGGGGAGTAATAAAAATACAGATCAGGTGAGTTAGACAAGAACTTCAGTACAATGAAGATTTACTGAGTCTACTATGAATTTGGTGTGAAAGGACTATGACTGGGACAGTATCTCAACATATCCCAAGACATTTAAACGTGTAGTGAACAAATGAGATTAGATACATCTTGTGACTGAGCCACTAACAACGAAATAGAAAAGGATCCTGCTGGAGTACCTGCAGCTATTTCCCACTTCGATAAGCTTCAACACATCCTCTGTGCACTTGACCTCCTTCTCTTGGAGCCCCACGACTTGTACTTGTTGTTTCCCATCTTCCAGCACTCTTAGTTTAGCTTTACGATTCAGCAGGTCAAACACCTGTTAATACATGCAGCACAGAGTCAGCGCGGAAGACGGCTGCATTTGGAGGCACCGACAGAAAATAATTATCTGCAACTTGCCTTTCCACTGTAGATTTCGAAGAAAGTTGCATACACTTGCAGATCTAACTTCTTATAGTTGGGTTTCTTTAACATGAGAAATACATCCCGAGCTGTACGAAAAAAAACAGAAGAGGTTTACAAATTCCACCAACATAAAACTCGTACGTTTTTAAACCAGCAAGACACATTGAAATAACAGTAGAAATGGTCGCTCATTTGCTTACCAGCTAATGCATAAATCCCTTTAGAGCAGTCTTGGTTTTTCCCAGAGAAATCTCCACCCATTGTCTAAAATACAGTGTAGGTTATTTCAATTATATTCAGCATTTATAAAATACAGAAAAACAGTCAAACAGAACCCTCAGGATGGAGCGATGCCCAAAGCAACTCCGAATGCATCCAACTCACATGTGTTTTCCCACTGCCCGTTTGTCCGTAGGCAAAGCAGGTGGCCATGCCTCGCTCAAAAATGGTCTCAACTAGAGGTCTGGCAGTGAACCTGTACGGATGAGACGGCTTCTTATCAAAGTTCATCTGTACAAGCGAGGTAGAAACAGTAGCATTCAAGCGAGGGAAAACAAATTATGTTAACCCATGACTGTCTTCTTCTTTTTCTTAGTGCATAAAATACAACTTTGATTGAATTAAATGCAGTGTTCACTGATACTTTGTTTAAAAATTGCTTCCTACTGTAGTGAAGAGCTTGCTTGTCGTGGGGCTTATTGATATTATTTGAATATAATCTTGAGACGACCTATCTTATGACTTAGTGCTACAAAAGGAATGGCATTTAACTTCTGTAAACCATGAAAAACAAACCTAAAGCACGCTGGTCTAATGGTATTGGTTTGCTGTAGACTTCTGTTTCAAACCTGTAAACCATCTCGTTGGTTGTGCTGTCGTCAAAGGCGTAGTCAAAGCGGAAGGTCTGGTTCTCTAGGTAGCGGGTCAGGTCCACCTTTTGTTTAGGTTCGTGAACCATCACTACATCTTTACTGGGAATGGTGATCACGTCCAAGTCTTTCATGGCCAGCTCTGCAACAAAGCAGAGTAAACGCTCAGATTTATGAAGCTACTTCAGTGGAAAACATTAATGGTGAATCATCAGAATAAATAAGTTACCTTTCTTGTTGAGTGGACGTTTCCTCACACAAACACATATTCTGTGCTCTTCAATCTTCACGATGCAAAAAAGGCAAAAATATAATTAGATATAGTTATCGAGAGTCAATTATATCCAAACAGAGGAGCGACTTTCCTTCTCAACTCACCACATCTGCTGTGGTCAGAGGCCGGTAGTCTAGACTGGCTCGGAAATCTCTGATCATGTACATGATCTCATAGTTGGGGATCGTGGTATCCACCTCCTGAAGAGGAACAAGGAGAGGCTAAATGAACATTTCAAATATCAGCAATTAGGGCCCTATATATTTATTCAGTTAATTACAAAGATAAAAGGTGAATTAACTTAGCTTTACCTGAGCCCTCTTCTCCCTGAGCTCCTGTTGTTGAAGCCGTCGCCTTTCTCTTTTCTCCTGCAATTTCTCCACCTCCTTCACACAGTTTGACTTCCTCCTTGCTGCCATTAAAATATACAAGTAATCAAATAAATAAATGAAATAAAACAGCAGTAAGTTCTCCACACTTTAAATATACCAAAAGGGCTGTAATAAAAAAAAAAAATATATATATATAGCCTCTTTCTCCCTTTCTTTTAAAACAATCAATCAGTTTCTTTTACTTCCTCGGCATCTTCCTTTGGTTTCCTTATTGCTATTGGTCTCTCCCCCAAACAGAAGGCAACCATTGGGACTTTGGCAAAGAAGCAGAGCAGCGATAATGAAACCACAGACCAGAATGCAGCGGCTGGCACACAGTGTTCTCAGCACAACACTGGCTGCTTTCTCTTCGAAACAAACAAAAGACCCTTTCAGCATCTTCAAAAGCCTGCTGCTCTTATGTGTCTCTTATCAGTTTCAAACTCAGCAGGACTGGGGCCCGTTAAGTTCTGTTTTATGTCAATATTTGTCTTGTTTTGCTCTGTAAAGAACCTTGGATTGCATTTGCATTTGAAAAGTGTTATTAAAATAACATCAAGTTGAGTGAAAACATAACAGACACATTGTTTTCATTGTACTATTTGATTCAAGGTAATTGGCTAAATAAACCAGCAATCAACCAGTTACACCACAGCTCCCAGCACAGCACACCCACTGGTTAGTCAATCACAAACTATTAGTAACCGTATTCAAACACATTAGCAAACTGCGATTGAAAGCCACTTCTGATTTCTTGCAGATATAATAAAACCACCGCTGTATGATTAGCCCCGGCTTGCTGCTACAGCCACAACATCTCTCCCGCTGGCTCTGGTATCAGAGCAGAAGGATTAATAATCTGCTCTAATCTGAGAGAAGAAGATGAGTTGGGTCAGCACCAGGACAAGGAGGAACAGGAGGAATGCAGAACCATCACTGCTTGTGGGTTATTCAGACTCGGGGGGTCATTGGGGGGAACTCATGATTGAGGTGGTGGTGGGGGGGTATATACTACTCTTTGCCCGTCAAATGACACAGAGTGCTTTGAGTGAATGAGGTTGCTTCATCTGTCTGAATAACACACAGTGCAGTACAACAGGCTTTTCCATGTGTTTACTTATGCGTGATTCAGCAGAAATTAGACCGGGAAAGGCAGTGGAGCCAAACAGCAGCGCAAATTATCCTGTCCCCCCACCCCTTTAATACTCAAAAAGCCTGTCTTTTGGATGGATTGCATTCACGCAGCTTCATCTCAACAGCTCCATCAACACCAAAGCTCCAAACGGCAGATGGCAGATATTTGTGTTTGCGTACAATATTCTTGTTAGACCAAAACTCTTACAATCTACCGGGAATCTATTAAAATCACCATGAAGCACTGAGGGCAGGGGTAACATGCAGGTGATACATACAAAGCTGTCCAAACTCCTTTCTGGATATCAGGTGATGTGAGGATTCTGTGACGAACATGTGATCAAAACAATGGATAAGATATTTTAAAAAACAAACTCACTCACTCACTCACTCACTCACTCACTCACTCACTCACTCACTCACTCACTCACTCACTCACTCACTCACTCACTCACTCACTCACTCACTCACTCACTCACTCACTCACTCACTCACTCACTCACTCACACCCATAACCATCTAAGAGTGTTGGCACTTTTGGTATTTCTTTTGACAAAAATATACATTTACAAAAAAAAAAAAAAAAAAAAAAAAAAGAATTTCTAGACAATCTTTTTTTTTTTTTTAGCCAATTTCTAGATAATCATTGAATTTTATTTATTTATTTTACCATTCTGTAGTTGCTGCTGTGTCTGGGCTTGAGTGGGCTGTGTGGGCAGCGGTGCTGGTGGAGGTGGAGCAGGCTCTGGTTGCGGAGGCTGTGAAGGCCTGGCCCGGGTCGGAATTGCTGAGAACACAAAATAATATTAAGAAGACCTGTTGGTCCACATCTCACTAAGAAGCAATATTTGAACTCAGTATTAAAACAAAATTAACAGTTTAACAAGTCTTGAGCTCACAATCTATTAAATTCTGTTTCTCCATGGCTGATTTGTACACAGTCTTCACTTCCGCTGTAACACTTTGGTCTACTTATTTAAAGTGTGTAACAGTTTTTTTTTTAAAATATGTTGAATGGACAGTACCAACGCAATATCTCATAAAATTGATCCCAAATGTGGTTTATATGCACAGACTCAGTGTGGAACAAACCTCTATTGTCCTTGGACGGCGTTTCATTCTTACTAGGTGCTATAGTCCGTCGATTCTGCAAAAAAACAAAATGCTTTCGTAAATCCAAACTTTCCAAAATCCAAAACTTTTTTTTTTTTTAAATGTCAGAGGTGTCCTCAAAAAACAATTGCCATTTTGCTACAGTTGAAAAAAATAAAAATTAACAGAAGTTTAAAAGTTTTCAACGTTTCTTGCTCTAAATGTAGATACAGACATAGATCAATCACAACAAGTTGGCGACACTGATGTTGGCAAATTAGTACCAAAAAAAAACAAAACAAAAACTAAGCAAAACGTAACTCATATTACAATAACAGTACGGCAGCACTGATTACAACTACACTGTCTATAGTATTCTGAATTACCTCCTAGTTTACAGTTTTTTGTTACCACTGAAAACCATCCCACCAATGTCTAACAAAAGCAATCGCAGCACCTATAAAGGTCAAGACCACTCCATCAAGTTGATTAATTTGTCTGGCGTTGTGCCATAATGCAATAATTTCTCTGTGGACACTGGGAAAGCAGTGAGATGAGCACAGCAACAGAACTGACAACTAGTTAACCACTGCTGTTGTCCAGTTGTATGCACACAAGCATATCTTAAACAAAAAGTAAGCAATAACAGGCTGCGTCTACTTTAATATGTTTTAATTTTTAAATATAAAACTTTGGTTATGGTCACACCTGAAATCCACACTACTCTGGTGAATCAAACCTTCAAAAATGGAAACATTTTGATTTGCTGCAGACCCTGTTTCAGTTTTATTTTATTTATATAGCTACTATTACAATACAAGTTGTCTCTAGGCAGGTTCCAGAGACACCGAACACAACCCCTGAGAAATTATTACATCAACAATGGCAGGTAAAAACTCCCCATAGCGGGAGAAAAACCTTAAACCAAACAGTGGCACAGATATATTGTCAAAGGTACAAAAGACAAGATACATTAATAATCATTATCCGTTACCAGGAGAAGTAAGACTTCTATGTACTTATAACCGATACATTGCCAGCTGGTGTCCGACAGAGACGACTACATAAACTGGTGTAGACAGCAGACACTGAGGTGGTCAGCAACTGTTCCAGTGTAATGAGAAAAACTATGACATAGTTGCACCATTTTGCATGATCATTTCCTCTTCCGGGTCATATTTAACCTTGACCTTTTGTTTTGAAACAGTGTTTTGTAACAAATACAGACTGAAGTGATGTCACAACATTCATCTATAGTAGAATGCTGGGTTGCAATTATCCTATCTTTACCTCAATCTGTACAAACAGCACCAGGGCAGCATGAGGGTGAGTCTTTGGCAAAGCAGTATTGGGGGATTTTCAGAATAAAAACAGCTTGTGCCTCACCATACCTTTAAACTCAATAAGTAATATGCATTCTGACTATAACATAAAATAAGGCTATGAAACATAAATAGGTAAAAAAAAAAAAAAAAAAAACATACATTTTTTCAATAAGAAAAACCTGTCATATTGTATATTCAGTCAATGTGTTAGCTGTTGACAAGGTGGCATGGCAGTAGGTCTACTTACCTTTGCAATTTTGTTGACTTTTATACATGTGGGTGTAGGAGGGGGTGGAGTCTCTGGGCTAGGGGCAGTCTCCTCATCTGGAGCCACATCTGGATTAAGTGCAAATATACTCTCCAAATCAATCTGTCCAGAAACAAAATAGTATTTACTCAACTAAATGAATGATAATAACAAATATTTAGCCATAGAAAAAAATAACTATTAACATTAATTGTTAAAACTATTGAGAATGAACACTTTATGAAATACACAAAAAAGTAACCATTCAATATATAACTCAAGCTAAACACCTTAAAAGGGAGGGTAATTGATTTCTGTCTCCTGATATTTAAAACAAAACATCAACAACGACACGGAGAACTAGAAAAACACATCCCATCATGAACTCTCCCAAGCTTCTCTCCTAGGAGCACCCTTCAAAAACTGCTGGAGGGGGGTCTGTGTTTATTTGGTGGTGATTAGCTATGCTGTAGGTAGTCAAAGATTTTGTCGAGCTGTCTTAGTGCCATTCAAGTACAACCTGTCTCTTCTCATTTATTGCCGCCATTACAGTTTATGCAAACTGAAAACAAATACAGCAACCATCTCAGCTCCTTTAATTCTGAACTCAGAATTCCAATTTCGGTATGCTTTTTTCCCAGTCTTTTTCTTGTACTGTTTATTAATGATTCGCAAACAGCACAAGTGGTCCACTACCACCCGCAGCTGGCATGAAGTGGGAATTTTTCTAAGTCAGTGGATGCTATCCGGTCTGTCGCTGTAAATGAAGACAACAGCAGCTAAATGACAGCAAATGCGGTGAGATTAAAATCCCAGCCTCCAGGCTTTTATTGGTCTGTAA
This sequence comes from Xenentodon cancila, assembly GCA_014839995.1. NCBI lineage: Eukaryota > Metazoa > Chordata > Actinopteri > Beloniformes > Belonidae > Xenentodon > Xenentodon cancila. The sequence continues at coordinate 21,812,201 of CM026202.1, forward strand.
ATTACTGCAAATGTGAACCCTGGAATATAATGGCTGGTTTCATATAATGAGACATGTGATCTAAGTAACAGGCTGTAGGCTGTACGCTTGTCAGGACAGAGGGTGATGTCTGGTGGAACTGTGGGACTTGCAGGCTAGTTGCGTAATCACTGCAACTTTGAAATATCTAAGGATGCATTATTCATTTCTGTAAAAAAAATATGTGCACATGTGGCTCCTAGTGAGAGTGCTGTAAATGGTAGTTTACCTCTTTTCCTTTTGTGTCTCCATTTTCAATCCACTCCACTGTGACGCTCTCATTGTCCTCATTCAGTGAGGTTACCATTGCCTGGTGTATCCGTCCTGTAAAAGTATAGACAAGCATCTCAGTTATTTTTATTTTTCAACCTTCCCCATAAGTCACACATTTGACCCATCTATAAAGGCCAGATAACATATCTAATGTTTAATTAGATAAATTAAACAAGAATGATACAATCAAATTAATGCTGTCCTGTTTAAATAACACTGTTTTAATGTGGAAGATGTAGAACAACGTTATAATGTATGCTCAGTAATTTTCTAATGTGTACTTTTTAAGAAGATGTGTGCCCTTCAACAGTTCTAATGCATATGGGTCAATCAAATCCATATAGTGGCATATGAGGTCTAGGAAATTAGATGAGGCTAATTTCAGTTAGATTTTCACCATCGGGTCTCATATTGACCATTGAATTCACAGCTGCAGCTATTCTACAGACTTGTCTCCACCCGTCTGTCTGCACTATAATAACAGTTGTTTTTTGTTTTTTTTTTTTGTTCCCCCCATATTTGCTGTGTCAATTTGACTCCATGCTGTAAGTTCCCATCACCGCCAAAGTAAACACCATGTTCCAGTATCCATTATTCAGAGACACAAGAAGCCAGGAGGCAGGGATGCTTTTTAGCCTCCTTATGTGATGAATCTTTGAACGATTTACCAAGCAACGGTTTTACACTGCCATTTTACAACTCAGGAAAAGTAGATCTATTGTTTTTATATGGTGGGAGCTTAAGTGAACAGAAACAGTCAGTACAGATGCACCAACTAAAATTTTTTAGTAAGAACTTTTGAAAGTCTCACTTGTTGATTCCCGTTTTGGGAGATTCTGATTTTCTTAAAAAAACAAAAAAAAACAAAACAAATAAAAACTTAGCTTTAAGTCCACCTCCATTGTGCCCATTCCCAAACACTCAAAGCAGTCAAGTCTCAACAACTTCTACTTGACTGCCCTCGCCCATCAAGGTCCAAGTATCTGGAAAACTGGTCCTGATACATTTCCAACTTTCAATTCCATCATCAATTTCGCAGATGACACCACAGAGATTGGCCTCATCAAGAACAATGATGGGTCCGCTCCCTCAAGGGAGGAGGTAAACCGCCTGGCTAAGTTATGCGACAACAACAACCTGCACCTGAACACCCAGAAAACAAAAGAACTCATTGTGGAACATCAGGAAAAAAGCTGACACTCATCCACCCATGCAGATCAACAGTGTAGCTGTGGAATGTGTTTCCAGCTTTAAATTCATAGGAATCCACATCTTTCAGGACCTCTCCTGGACCATTACCTGTTTCAGCCTGGTCAAGGACGCTCACGAGGACCCTGAGGATAAACCAGATGCCCCCAGATATCCTGGTGAATTTCTACCATTGTACCACCAAAAGCCTCCTTACCAACTGTATTACAGTGTGGTATGGGAACTGCTCTGCTGCTGACCAGAAGGCCCTTCAGAAGGTTATGAAAACAGCCCAGCGCATTATCGGAGGTTCACTTCCTGCTATTGGTGACATCTACAGGAAGCGTTGCCTCAGGAGAGCGCGCAACATCTGCAGGGACTGCCATCATCCTGTCACCCCATCACCCCTAACCTGCATTTAACTTACTGACCAAACTGTCAGTGACAATACATTTACCAGTGACATCATTTGCATAACATGTTCTTTGCACTAACATATACATCCTGTAAATACGGCTTCGATTTCTGAGGATTTTGCAAATTAATTTGCAAGCTTGTCATGTTAATTTTGCCTAGTCAACCTCCCAGGTATGTTCTTTATGTTATTGTGTAGCTGATTATCTGTTAATATGTTACATTAACATACTGGACACCTATTCAGCTTGCTGTTCTTTATTCTATTATTAATTATTATTATAACTTGCCTTTCCAGATGAAATGTCTGTTCTTGGACATGGATTTTGTAAAAAAAAAAAAGAAAAAAAAAGAAAAAAAAGAAAAACAATTTATAAATGTTTCTTTCTTTTTTATGTCGCATTTTTGACCGGTGCGACTTATACTGCAGAGCTTATAGCCTGAAAAATACGGTAATCTAATCTTTACTTTTAACATTTTAGACGTTATAAGCTCCTAAATCAGAGACATGGTAAGCTGTTGATATCAAACTGCTTCATGATAAACAGTAACCAACTCATCTCAATGAAGTTTACATTAGGTCCTCTTGCAATTTTCAGTTATTAAAGCAAACAGCACAAAAAAAATTTTTTTTTAAAAATGGGTGAAGCGCTGACAAAGTTTAAGAGTTATGTTTTGTCTGCCTTTAATACGTATATGCTGCTATAAGGGACTTTGACTTAAGAGTAGGGTTAGGCAGTTGATGGTAAATTAATCAAAGTCAACATTCAGAGCTTAAGAAGTACGCAATCTTAAGTCATTTTTTAAAATCTTTACCTCTGTTATTACTTTCTACACTCTTTGCTTATATATTGTTCCTTTCTTTTTACACTAAAACTAAAACATGAACATTAGAAGATGTTTTTATTTCAAGCAATGTATGCTTTTGGTTTGAATTATTCGACACAATAAGTGTCCATAAATATTTTCTGTGTGTAATTTTTCAATCATAATGGAGTAAAATGTTTGCTTAATTGGGATAGCGATTTTATTTTACCATGCAAATATATAAATTGTGAAATTAATTTAATCAAACATGTATAACCCATAGTGTCTCACAAAAACTAGAAAAATTATAAGTAAATATGACCACTGGGTAAGTAAAACTGACGAGCATGGCCTGGCCTTGCCTGGCCTGCTTTATTACATCTGTGCCTTTATCTGGACATTTTGCATTAGGGAAATAAATAAAAAAGAAAATTGAGTGTTGAAAAACAAAGGGACAGAAACAAAATTATGAAGCCTGGTCTTACACCTCTACTTAAAAAGCATTAAAAGTACATCTGTATCAGTGACTGCAATACTAAGAGGACTTATGAATCTATTGTCTTACATGGTCCTCCAAATCACTGCTCCTTCCTGATAATAGCCAGTAGCTACCAATACAGAATGATTAAAAGAAAAAAACTTATTGGTACTTTGAGATGCAACTGCCCATCAATACTTTTGCCTATTTTTACATTTATAGTTTAATTTACTGTTAGTTACGCCACATTAGGAGTAACAGACTGCTTTAATTTTCCTCTCAAAAAAGTAGAGAGGGAGAGTATGAGTGACTTTCTTGTGAGTGCACAAGAAGAAGATGGGCCAGTTTCTTTTAAAATACTTTCAAACACATATTTGATGGTTTTTTTTTTTTTAAATAAAGTTCTATTGATAGCCCGTAATGATAGGTGCAACGCTTTGTAAACTGAAAATGTAATTATAATTTTAAAGTTAATCCTTTCAGCATATGTTTAAAGTTTCTGACAGGTTTCGAGGGAACATCATATGTTTTTCAGCGAGCGGACACTGAATGAACCTACAAGCTCTAGATGCAGTACATTATGTGTTTTAGGACGCCAACCTCCTCCTCACTAGCTGAAACGTTAAGTCACAGCCTGACTTGTCTTACTGGTGTTCATAAAAGATACTTTAATTGAAAGCATCATCCATAGTGTCCCACTTTTACACTAAAACCTTGCTGAATGGGTATGTAGACACCTCCCAGTAGCTGAAGGGGCTTAAGATGGGGTGCTTCAAGCTTTGTTATGCTTGTGGAGCAAACAAAGCCTTCAGAGCGTCAGTTTTTCTACAAAACCAGAAACCCATTGAAGAAAGCATGTCAATATATGTGTGCGTGAATATAACATAGATACCACATTATATAAACCTGTATAAAGCCAACATAATTCTTATATATATATATATATATAGTTAAGTACTCTTAACAAATGTAGAAAGAGTGTAGACAGGCTGTTGTCCAGGATGATCAAATGAATGGCTGAAATCTATTAAAGAGATCATGCGTTTAACACCAAAGGTTAAAAAATTGGGGGAAAAAAAGAGAGGGGGGGACTAAGTGAGAGTCGTGTCAGAATTGAACGATGTGGCTGCAACAGATGGGGTAGAAGCTAATAGCCTGAATCTGGCTTGAATCTGGCCCAGCTCTGCCACTAACCCCCAGAGAGAGGGCAATCCCTGCTTGGGATACAACAGCAAAAACCGACAGACAAAACAGCTTCCCTCTCTGGGCCTGCTGTTCATTCATTCACGCCTCACATTTGAATTCAGTCTCCAAACAAATGCCTTAGGAGACGGGAACTTCTGGACAATTATTTCAGTAGTGAAAATGATCCACTCGTACCAGCTTTTAACAATTTCTTTCAAGCACTCGAAACTTGATTTCCTGTTTAAGGTTCTGAAAGGCTGTGTCCTAGTGACAATCACACAAAGTTTTCATTAGCTACTTACCCTAAGAAAAGCTGCGTAAATATTCAGCGCAGGCATAAGAAAACCGAAAATTCAAACAGGAGTCATATAACAAGCAGCATCCTGCTGGGAAGATCAATTTCCTTTTCAGATTTAAAATTGATTCACTAACTGTATTTTATGATATGAATTCTATTATATTGGAGACGCACACTAGCAACATGGGCTCCTATGGTCGCCCCAGGCTCTCCTGGAGAGGGGGGCCTTTTTTTCCTCTTGACCTGACCTCTTCCTCCATCCCAAATAAAATAAATAGATTTCAGCCACAGGGAAAACTGGGGATGCTGGGACCTTCCACCCTGCATGCCACATCTCTCTTTTTAAATGCACTCACACACAAACCTCGCCTGAGGTGGGGACCTTAGGGGGCTTGTGGAGGGCTCCACGGGCACACCTCTGGTGGTGGATTGAGTGGGTGGTGGACAGTGGCCAGCTTGTCTCTTCTGGTGTTGGTTGAGTTCCTCCTGTTCTTCATTCCTTCCTCCTCTCCCTCTCTGCTGTAGTCTTCGCCTTCATCTGATGGCATTTGGCTGGTGGCAGGAGAGGTGCTGGTGCTATTGGGATGCGTGTGGATGGTGGTCTGTTGGGTCAGTTGCTCATTGCGGCGTCAATGCCATGGACTGCGGCATGGCAGTCTGGCCTAAGCCTATTGTCTGTGGGGGTGCAGCAATTGTGGGGGTGTGGTGGCCAGGGGGCTTCAGGTGCCTCTTGGGCTGGTTTTCCTGCCGTGGTGTGGGGCCAGCCAGTTGCGTGCCCGTGGGGGATCCAGAGCAGCCAGGGAGGATGGCAACAGTGATAATAATTATCCTTGTTACTCTTTGTAGAACTGGTATTAAATATAATACCAGCAATAATTATACTTGAATTGTTAATATTATTGTTGGCCGTATGGTTGTTGTTATATATATAGAAAAGGATATGTACCGATATATCCTTTACTTTTTATATCTGTTCCGTTTGTCTTATGTTAACATGTCTGTCCTTTCTACTGCAACACAAGTCACCACTAAGACACATCACACAAACACCACAGTAATTACCAAACTACACACACTGCACCCATCACTTTCTTGTCTTTCTATCAGTTTTGTCCTTTCATATTATACATCAGTCATTTTCGTCCTCCTCGTGAGAATAAATAATTAAAATGTTAATAAAATATGTTAGATCAGAGTAAAAAAAAAGAGGGCTGGTGAAGGACACACTCACCATCACACACACCTTAAGAAAACTAATATCTGTTGTCTGATCAAAATGCATATATATCTCATCAATAAAGGTTTTACCAAACCCTGGCACTAACCATTAATATATATGCAGACAAAAAAAGAAGATATGAATATGACTTTTAACAAATCAATTATTTTACATATATTGTACATTTACTCCACATCATTCCAGGCTTCTGCAGTGATAGGATCTTATATAATACAGACATATTTAAAAAATTGTCCGTGCACAGAGAAACTTTGGAGTTGGTAACCAATACAAAGTACCAAGAATTTAGGCAGAAAATACAACCAGTCCTGTCTTTGGTGAAGGGAAGTCCAACTCATTTGGATTCTGATGTGTACCAGGTAAGAAATAGGTGGATGGGAATCACTGAATGTGCCAAATGCTTCATAAAAACTGTAAATGTTCCCTGAAATCACCCAGAGTAAATCCCTAACACAGCCGTCTGCTGAACAAAACTGTAAAAAGAAAGGGGAAAAAAAATCCACGCCTCTTCTGTTGTTTTATCTTAAGACCAACTATGTGTACAATGAAGTTGAGATTGACAGTATACTTTGACAATTAACCCAAAGAATCTCCTCATACCATTGGTTCATTGCTAAACCGAAATCCATACCTTGATTATTCAAAAGATGAAAAGCTTTAAGTCAAGGAATGTAAAGCATTGACTTGCAAAAAGAAAAAAAGAAAAAGTAAAAAGCAAATGTTTATACTAACACCAGAATTTAGCAGATACACTTTTTATTATTTATTGTATGGTAAGGGACAGGACCATGGCCCTGTTACTAATTAATAATGGGTTAGTATTTTTCTGCAAAAAGAAGAGTTTACTAGCAGTTATTAACTAATATATATTCACCACTGAATTTTTCAATTAGTTTCACGTGGAATTTCACATAGTTTATTTTGTATTGATGTATACAATGCCACAAATGCACAGTCTAAACCTACTAATTTTTTATTATGCAACAGTGATTGTACAGTAAAAAGTAACCTTTCTATATTTATTTAAACACAATAACTTTACATACACTTCATATTGCTTTCCATCTTATGCCTGTTTTCTTGAAACACGGCTGACTTGAACTGATACTGAAATTAGTACTCTTTGGTACTAAAACATGAATTGTTCTAAATAAATCGTTGATTTTGGATGTTATTTTCTCAAGAATAATAAGAAATCAAATGTAATATGTGACAGGTACCGTTTTACAGCCCTACTCTTCATTTCTGTATGCTCATATGTTAACCTTAAAAAAAAAAAAGAAACTCAGGTGAGTTGTATGGTAATCCCATTTTCTTCCTGGATTAGTACAGCAACATAATGCGGTACTTCTATACCGGGCAAAAAGACTAATATGGGTATTTTTGATCAATTTCATAAAATTCACGTTCACGTTTCGTTACCTTAACATTATATTACCTGTTTTTGTTTGTAAGCCTGTGTAATTACGACCGAGGGACACGCCTGTCTTTGGCTGTATCAACGCTCATCGTGGCAAAATGACCTTTAGAAACACGTTCTTCCCTAAACAATTCAATGACTACTAATGTCATGGCTCACAGAAGATAACTAGGGGTCCAAAACTACATAAGGTGAGCTCAAACGACAACCAAAGAGCGAAGTGCTGGTTGGCCGGTCTCTGGCTGCGGCTAAGCCGCCGGGCAGCTTGCCGCCACCGCCGCGGCCGGAGACGGCGGCGTCAGCCGGCACCGGCCGCGAGCTAATGCTAACGTCGCTCTCAGCAAGCTCTACACTGGGGAGCTAACTCGGCTAGCTCCAGCTAGCTGGGCTAATACAAATATGCGGTTTACTGTTTAAATAAACAATACAGCCAACGGAATGACACCGCGGTTAATGTGTTATAGTACTCGACTGATTTACGGTGCATTGTGTATGTTGTTACTTGGGGGGGTAATAATACAGATAGCGACAACATTCACTGAAAGGCTCGCTAACAAAGGTAAGCATCCATTGAGACGTTGCGGCCACATCGTAACTATCTCTTACAGCTAAACTCGGCGTCTCGGTGCTGCTAACGGGGCGTTATGCTCCGCGGCCAGAACAACGGCTGCGATATTCAACGGCACCACGGCAACAAAGATCACCAAACAACAACTTACACACTGCGACGAGAGGAGAGAGATAGTCGTAAAACTCACCATCGCTCCGCTTTATTTCCACATAAGTACCGACGACTATTTTTCCAAAACCCAACGCCATCCTACATAACTTATAAATAAAAAAAACACATACACACGCGACTAGAGACTTATTATAAGCCGGGTAAATGCAGCCTCTTTGGTTTGGGTTTGGGGAGGAAGATGCAGCCGACAGAATGAGGTAGCGTTACAGAGCTGCCAAGAATGAAAAAGCTCTTCCGGACCGATATTTTCAAAATAAAACTAGTAGTACAGTTTGCCTGCACCATCGACTGCATCATTATTTAAAAAAATACAGTCCACGGCCTGTGCTTTTATGTCTGTTTGAACTCGAAACTACATATCGGACACTTAACCTCTGAACCCTAAATCTTTAAGGATTTGATGGTTCCCTGGGACTTTTAAGTGCATACAGTCATGCCACCTTGGAAATCAGGAACTGTAAATTTATAAAACCTCATTAGATGTGAGTTTCTACTCCAGAACTTACAGCAACACATCAGCATTATATATTTAAATAATACATACATAGGTAAATATATACAAAATAATAACATGCATGTGCATAAATAAAACATCCATCCATCCATTATCTATTCCCGCTTACTCCGTCTCAGCATAGTAGACGGAAGGCAGGGGTACACCCCGGACAAGTTGCCAGTCCAAGGTAAAAAGGCTTAAACATTAAAATGATTTATGTTAAACGTATTGCAGGCCTAAAACAGCAGTAGACTAGTTGGTCATATATACTGTTAGATGTGCCTTTATCTAAGTAATTTAAATGTCTTTCATTTAATAGGAAAAAAAAACCCACAATGCATAAAATTCAACTGATTTTGGAACTACTTTCAAGAAGAGCATCAAGCATCATATTTCAATAACTTCCTTTTAAGTTCAGTGAAGGCTTTTGGGCAGTAACAAGGAATATAGCTTTGAAGCTCAGAACCCAATGGCAGTAATTACCAATAGTTTTCAAGGATATATTGTAACTGTAATATAAGCTGAGAATAGACAGAAAATTGTTTTGTAAATACAAATATGACAAGTGAGAACACAGAAGCAATAAAATTCAAAAGTGAGTGTGAGTTTTAAGGTTTGTAATGTATCTCAGCTCACAGTGGTAGACAATATACAATAGGTGTAGGGACTGCCCAAACTAAAGTATTATTATGATATCTCCCGAATCCATATTATTCTCTCTCTCTCTCTCTCTCTCTCTCTCTCTCTCTCTCTCTCTCTCTCTCTCTCTCTCTCTCATATATATATATATATATATATATATATATATATATATATATATATATATATATATCTTAGTATGTACTGATATCTGCTTTTAAAGTAACATTTATGGTAACAAATGGGTTATAACATAGTAGTGGCAGATTGATTAAATATTGAACCTGAATACTTTTTTTCAGTTTCCCCATAGTGTATCACGCTAGCAAAAACTTAGATCTCCTGACTGTCAGTTTTCATTGGTGGATAATTCTATTGCAACATGTCCGTGATGTAATCTTATCCAATATTAGTTGGAATAGACAGTAGCCATGTTCATCCATGAACAGGATAAACCATGGATAGAGAATGGATGGGTGGTTGATACCACCTGGTGGCAATAAGGTCCAGATTTGCAGCAATCCAAGATCTAAAAACTCTCCCTGCCCCTTCTTTAATACCGTCTAACTCACCCTGTAATGCATATTTTTAGACTGTAGTAGAAAACTGGAGTACCTGAAGAAATCCGACAAAGATTTAAAAGTCATGTGTGATCATTTAAATCACTTCAACACACATTTTTCAACACATAACTTAAAAGAATGATAGAAAGATAACGAACAAGCTTCTGTTATGTTAAAATTTACCACTGGAACATTTTTACACTTTTTTTTTGTAAGAGAGGAATCTCAGCAAAGAATGGAAATTAAAATAAATACACAAAAATTACTATTAATGTTGTCAGGATCAATTTGGCAACCTTCTGGTTGGACAACACGCTACTCTTTTTGTAAAAGATGTGACCGCATGCAGTTTTTATGTTTGGCATATCACTGAGCAAAACAGAGACAAACTATCTAAAAAGTTTTGCATTGGTTATTACAAAGTTTATTTATAATCCGTTTTTGCAACATATCACCCTTCCACCACAAGTCTATTGTTTAACCTTAATTCATGAGGTGTGAGTTCACGATCTTTCCAGAAGCTACCAGTTTCTAATGGTCATACGCCAGCTCCCCCCATCAGTGTATCCACATGGTCACTCTTAGCCCCCCGCCCCTCCCAGCACATCACGCATTTGCTGGTGAGTTCTCAGCTGTCTGTGCCCTAAATAGACCTTATCAGGAGCAGACTACTTTTGAGGGGTCACACGGACTTTATCTACAGCATTTTAATGTTTCATTCAGAAACCCTAGGATTATTTACCAGTAGTAAAAGATATTGATTGCAGCTAAAGTCGTCAGTATTGCCAAAACCTGTATTAAAGAAGTCGTTCTTCATGTCTTTTATATGTTTAGAAAGGTACCCCCTTCATGTCATGGTTGGTCCACCTTTAGCTGTCCCACCTCATCAAGATCCCCTTTATATATAAACTGAGGCATTAGTGGGGAGAAGGTTACAAAAGACAGACTTGGACACATTGGACACACCAGTGGCAAGAGATCCAGATCATCTACAAAGGAGAAAAACTTGAAAGACACAGAGAAGAAAGAAGGGGATAAAATAAGACGCATCGCCTAAAGGTACAGTGCAGCCTCCACATAGACCTTTGTTTCTAATGACTGACAGTTAGGTATGTTGACGGTACTTACCTAAAAAAAAAAAAACAAAAAAAAAAACCACAGAGCTGCAAGGGAATATCTATGTCATTTAGGACAGTGGTATTAGTAGTAAGGCTCAGTCTGGGGTATCTGGGGTATGAGGCCATGCCCAAATAAGGCTTGACAGGAGGCCATTTAAAGTTAGAGATAACACGTGCAAAGCCATTTGCTCCAAAAGACCCAGATCAGCAGGACAGTGCTTGCAGTGGTGAGGATAAAACCAGGAATAATTCTATAGATCATAAATATTCCCCATCTGAATTTGAAATTGAAGCTTGAACTGTTCCTGTTAGTATAGGATTTGGACTGCCTCTGCACTCTTATTCTTTTTCTTGCTAAATTCAAAATACCAGTTTAAAGCATGCTTAACTTACATGTTTTAAACCTGAGCTTCTTTGAAGTATTTGTTCTCGTCTAGAAATCTTCAATGATGATCTGAAGAAGTGGCTTTGCTTTGGTGACTTCACAGCAGTCTAAATGCTACATTTTCATTTGACTGAATGATGGTCTTACTGTAAATTTGTTCCACTTTTATATGAATGGAGAGCATGACGCAAAATGTGATCAGCCCAAGGGAGAGCTGACTGAGCTTCACACGAAAAGACAAATGCTTTATGATCTGTCAAATTTTCCATGTTGTATCTGATAATCTAATTTTTGTCCAGATGGGAGATCCAATCCAGTTAAAAGACGAGGGAAACAAATTCTTTCAGGCAGGGGATATTGAGAAGGCCATCGAGTGCTACACCAATGCCATTAAAGTGTGCAAGGACAAAAAAGTGTCAGCGGTAATTCACAGAAACAGATCTGCATGTTATCTAAAAAAGGTAAGCAATTTGATGAAATATTAACTTTACAGTCTTAAACTGAGAGGATTATGTTTTTGGTTGTTTTTCCAATAAAGAAACATAACCTTTTTATTTTTTTACAGGAAAGTTATGCCAATGCAGTGTCTGATGCAACAAAAGGTAAACGGATTAAATAATTTAGGCAACCGTTAACAGGCAATAACACCTCTACAACAATAAACAAACAGATGAACCTGATCACACACAAACTGTCTCAAGTTCATCATGGATTTTATTTGATTTTTTACTTTTACATAGCAATTGATGTAGATGCAGCAGACATCAAAGCCTTGTACCGTCGCTGCCAAGCTCTGGAGAAGCTCGGAAAACTTGACATGGCCTTCAAAGATGTGCAGAGATGTGCCACCGTTGAACCAAATAACAAGACCTTCCTGGAAACGCTCCGCAGACTTGGAGCAGAAATCCAGGCCAAGGTCAGCATTGAGCACATACATCACACAACAGTTGAAATCAGCATCACAGAATGTGTTCACCAAAAATCAAAAAGCTAGTTTGCTTCATTTTAATCACTTTGCATGCGCAAAGAAAAGAGAATAAATACATGAAAATATAACATAGTAGACAACATTGCATATCATAGCAGCATGTCAATATCACTTACAGTACAATTGTCATTTACAAGATTTACTCTTGCCTCCACAGCTGAAAACAACATTTTCTACGGATTCAAGGGTGCAGAACATGTTTGACATTCTCTTCGATGAAGAAATGGACAAGGAAAAGAAGGAAAAAGTGGGCATTTTCAGCTATTTGGAAACAGATTATGGGATTAAACAAATGCCCTGTTTTGAGTAACATTGAGTATATAGACAAAAACTGCAATATTAAGTTCTGATGCAGCTACACCTCCTTTTTAATCGCCTAGGCTGCCAACAACTTGATTGTGTTGTCCAGGGAAGACGCCGGAGCAGAAAGAATCTTTCAGAATAATGGAGTGTCTCTCCTACTCAACCTGATAGAATCGGGCAAACCAGAGATGATCCTGGCTGCTGTTCGCACTCTGTCAGGAATGTGCACAGGACACAAAGCTCGGGTGAGTCAAGGTGCAGGCACAGTGAAGAGGAAAACTCCAAATAGAAAATACATATAAAATACAATACACTTAATGAAAATAATGTTGTTGGAATGGCTTTTCCCTCATTGTTTTTTAAACTTATTTTTAACAGGCCATGGCTATTGTTAATATTGTGGGTGTTGATAAGATCTGCAGCATCATGGCACTTAACAATGAAGAAATTGCACTGGCAACCTGCAACCTCTTCCAGTGTATCAATGACTCCCTCACCGGTGCAGATAAAAGGGAATATGGGAAAGAAGCATCCTTGGTTTTGGGTGAGAAAAAATATAATTTGTAACTTAAAAAGCAGATTATAGAGTTTATTTAGAGTCTTTTGTTTTGTCATTCACACATTAAACCTTGACCTAATCCCAAAAAGCCACAGACATATTTTTAAATCAAAGAAAGCTATCCTACTGGTGGTATTTTGTGAAGATAAACTTGGAAATGTAATCTTATATATAATTGCTCTCTGCAGATGCATCTAAAGACCTGAAAACAATTCTTCTTGCTCTGCTGGAGATGGTTTCCAACATTAAGGTGTCTGGTCATGGCAGAGACCAGGCACTGAACCTCCTAACCAAGAATGTACCGCGCACAAACAAGAAAGAGAGCGACCACTCCAAGACGCTCTTCACTATTGATCACGGTCAGCAACAAAGCTCAGGTCATTCCTTAGGATCTGCTGCTTCATTTCAGATTTCATTACCTCATGTATGTATTTGTACTCCAGGTCTGAAGAAGATACTCAAGGTGTGCGGTCAGGTTCCTGAACTGCCAGACCAGTTGCCCCTCACAGAGAACACACAACTGATTGCTAGTGTGCTCCTTAACATGCTCTACGATGATCTCAAATGTGACCCAGAGAGAAACAACTTCAGAGACATTTGTGATCAATACATCAAGTATGTCCATATAAAAGGAGAAACCTCCAATTAACATATGTTAGAATTAAAGTATTCTCCATAGAGACTCACTTTAAGGATTTTTTTCCATTTCCATATTCTGCACTTATTTCCAACAGATCCAAAATTGACCCTAATAACATGGACAAAACCCTTCACGCCATCAACACTATCTCAGGGCTGCTGCAGGGTCCCTTTGAAGTTGGCAATGCTCTCGTAGGACATCAAGGTGTCATGGAGATGATGGTGGCGCTCTGCAGCTCTGAACGTGAGGTGGACCAGATGGTTGCCGTGGAAGCGCTGATCCACTCCTCCACAAAGATGAGCCGTGCCAGCTTCATTATCACCAATGGTGTGTCACTGCTCAAGGACATCTACAAGAAGACCAAGAACGAAAAAATAAAAATCCGTGCACTGGTGGTAAGCATACCAAATATAGGACAGAGTAGATCTTTAATGGTCATGAAATGTCAAACGATTACTATAGGTGTGATCTGTACATGTACTTATGTCCACATCTTTTGCAGGGTCTCTGTAAACTGGGTTCGGCTGGAGGTGATGATTACAGCTTAAGGCAGTTTGCTGAGGGCTCCACAGAGAAGCTGGCCAAGCAGTGCAGAAAGTGAGTGCTCACACACGATGGTTAAGATGACTTTGCTTGTTTCTATAAGCCATAACGGGAAAGGATTAAATGGAGTAAACACCTTCACCAGCAAACACCTATTTAAATAGACAGCATCAGGATGCAATTGCAGTTCTTGGCACTTCACATTTTCACCAAACACACTGTTAAAGTTACGTATTTTTCACTTTTCTAGGTGGCTCTGTAATCCCCAGATTGATACTAAAACAAGGAAGTGGGCTATTGAGGGTCTTGCTTATTTGACCAATGATGCTGATGTGAAAGATGACTTTGTGGAAGACGAGCTGGCAATGAAAGCCATGTTTGAACTGGCTAAGGTATGGAAATGACAGACTGTCCCTAATAAAAGACGATCAGTGCATGGCATCACGAGTTTGCTCATTATTCTTTATCCAAAATCCTACGTAGTAGTATTCAGAAACATCATTACTGTTAACCTGGGTTATGGATAACTGAACTTCAAATTGTTCAGTCCAACTAGATGATTCATTTTATGTTTTTTTAAATAAATTGATAAAGAAAAGCCTATATGCATGATTCCCAAACCACAGAGAAGCCAAATGCAGCCAAGTACAATAGTTAGTTCCTTGTATACAATGTTTTTTGAGTATACAGTGATGTCCTGTTTTCCTCTGCGGTTTTAGTCAACAGATAAGACTATCCTGTATGCAGTCGCTTGCACCCTTGTAAACTGTACCAACTCCTACGATAAGAAGGAAATCCTCCCTGAGCTGGTTCAGCTGGCCAAGTTCTCAAAACAACATGTTCCTGAGCAGCACCCCAAGGTAATAGATGAAGATGGTTCCTAGTAACGGGCTGGAGATGTTGCCTGCATGCATTCACACATTCAGTATGTACAGTGCACTATATATGTTTTTTTTTTGTTTTTTTTTCAGGACAAGAAGGATTTTATAGTGAAGAGAGTGAAAAGGCTGCTGAAGGGTGGAGTCATTTCAGCACTTGCTGTCATGGTCAAAGCAGACAGTTCAATCCTGACTGACCAGACCAAGGAGATGCTGTCCAGGTTAGGGTTTAGCATGTGTAGAGAAAGCAAAGTCCACTACATTTTTTTAAATGCCATGTTTAAGATTTAATCTTGGCTTCAGATTCTTTAATATTGTTGCCCCCTCTCAGATAATGACTTTTGCTTCACTGGGGAAGGAACAAGCTGAATTACAAACACATGCATCCAATATCTTGTGAATATCAGTTAAAGTTAGGAATTTCACAGAAATAAATATTTTATTTTTTTATCTTTAGGGTTTTCTTGGCATTGTCAGAGGATCCCAAAGATCGTGGCATTATTGTTGCCCAAGGTGGAGGAAAGGTAAGTTATGCTCTCTGAAAATACTGTAGACTTGAATAAACAACATTTCATAAAATAACATGGAGATGACCCATGGTATCATAACACAATGTACCACCTGTTTTCCAAAAGAACTTCTTCAAACAGAAAGGTGGAGCACAGGAACTAAAAAGTTTCTTACTACAACTTTGCAGATGAACCAGTTTTTCTTGATTTCAAAATCCCCGACTGTTGTTCATGACTGTTATTAAAGCTTCTGTCTTTCTTCGGTCTAATGCCCTCAGGCTCTGATACCACTTGCACTAGAAGGTACAGATGGTGGAAAGGTGAAAGCCTGCCATGCCCTTGCCAAGATTGCAGCTGTTTCCAACCCAGAAATCGCCTTCCCTGGTGAGAGGGTACGTTCAGTTACGGATCAATTTTTTATTTCAGTTATTGAGTGATTGGCAAGAACTAAAAATATACAGGCGCTTCATTCATCCTTTGTCTCTATGTTTACACTCAAACATTTGAATTGTTATGGCACTGAACCTCTCAAGTGACCCTTAAAAAAATCTATTCTCATTCCAATTCTGTCTTTGTTGGCAGGTGTACGAGGTGGTGAGGCCTTTAGTCAACCTGCTTCACACAGACAAAGAAGGAGCACAGAACTACGAGGCTCTGAGAGGTCTGACCAACCTGGCCGCCTACAGTGAAAAACTAAGGTGATGTATTGACCCTTAAAACTGTACAGTGGTGACTTCACTGCAGTTGTTGTGGCTTCTCATCTCAACGTTCCTCTCACTTGCAGGGTGAAGATTGTGAAAGAGAACGCTTTGCCAGAGATTGAGAATCACATGTTTGAGGAGAATGAAAAGATCAGACAAGCTGCTACTGAGTGCATGTGCAACCTTGTTACGTGTAAAGAGGTGAGAACTGCTATAAAAACAATGCATTATTAAAGACTACACTCAGCAGATGAATGAAAGCTCGGCTGAAAGCGATTTTTTTTTTAAATAGAAAATGAACTCTGTGTGTTTTTAGGTTCAAGAGCGGTACCTGGAAGATGGAAATGATAAACTGAAGCTGCTGGTGTTGCTATGCGGAGAAGATGATGAGAGTCTCCAGATAGCTGCAGCTGGAGCCCTGGCCATGATCACATCTGCTCAGAAGAAGCTGTGCACCAAAATGACTCTGGTGGTATGTATAAAAATATGGTATCAAGAGTATGAACTTTACAGCATCTGGAATTACAAGAAAAAAGAATTACGCGTTATCAATCTCTCCCAACAGACAGTCCAGTGGCTTGAGATCCTGCAGAGGTTATGTCTCCATACCAACCCTAGGATCCAGCACCGTGGTCTTGTGATCATCTACAACATGCTCAACTCAGACGACAATGAATTGGCCAAGAAGCTGATTGAGAGTGAGATGCTGGAAATCCTCACAGTAATTGGAAAGGCGGAGGACAATCCCAAGAGGCAGGATCCCATTGATGTTGCACGCACATGCCTTGTTAAAGCCATGGATCTTGGCCTCATCAAACCCTTCTCCAGCCCTTCTTAAAATGCTGGAAACAAGTCAAAGAATAGCCAAGGATGTTCTTCTTTATTCCCTCTATTACATAGAGACTTTTTATTTATACTTTTTATATATTCATCAACTTGGCTCTGATAACTTCTTTTAAACGTTTTAAAATATAAATCTGCCTGTTTTCCTTTTTTAATTTTTATTCTTATTTTTAAAGATGGGCAGTGTGAAAAGTACATGTGGGGTATTTCCTACAGTGACACTTAGAGACATATTCTCACTGCTGAAGAAAACAATTATTTTGTTTTTGTTTGTTCTGATCTGTAACTAAGCGTTCTTTATTTATCTTTAAATCTGTTTACATGCTATTATTCATTTTAACTCTCACGCTTGTGTGTTTTCAGATGAGCCAAAACATACCACTTAAATAACATCCAAATGCCTCATTGTTTATTTGTCATCGTTTTTTCATTCACACCTCTGTTCTGTGTTTTGTTATTCTACTGTTCTCATTTCAGGGGTTTTGTTTTCTTGGTCTATTACTTGTAAAGATTTTTGGTTTTCTTCTTCTTCTTTTTTGTATAGCTTATTCTGTTTAGTTGCTTCCGTTCCTGTTGGATTCTTCCTCCTGTTGTTACCCCGGATTATTGGCATCTGTGTCTTGTTGTCTTTCCTGATTGTTTCCCCATATCTTAGTGAGTATATATTATCCTGACTTTCCTCCTTCCCCTGCTAGTCCATTGTCATTCAGGTGTTTGGCTCGCTGTGGAGAACCCTGATGTACTTTTCTTTTGAATTTCCTGCTGTGTGCTGTGATTTTGGTTTAATAAAGGACTCTGTTTGCTACTCCTGGCTCCCACCTGCATTTGAGTTGTCCACACCAAATCTTGACACAATTGTATTTGTGTAAGTAAATCATTTGTGTAGTTCAAGAAAGATGACACACTCAGTGTCACTTCATCCCAAACTTGCTTTGCCATATTCTTGTTCAATTCAATTCAATTCAATTCAATTCAATTCAATTCAATTCAATTCAATTCAATTCAATTCAATTCAATTCAATTCAATTCAATTCAATTCAATTCAATTCAATTCAATTCAATTCAATTCTACTTTATCAATCCCTAAAGAGGATGTAGTGTATAGATAATTGAAATATATTAAAATAAACACAAGAAACAAGCTCCAGGAAGTATTAGTACTCAGTAAAGGCGTTGGCATACCAGTGAGCAGTAATAACTGACATGTCTCAGGGGTCTTCAGGTGGGAACCTCCTTTCTCCAGTGTTTTAGTTTAGTTAGTCCCATGACACCTCCAGAAGGCTAAACAGTGATCTGTGGCATCCCAGTCAATTCCCTAATGCCAGGTCTCACTGCTCCCCACCAACACAACAACCTCCATTACCTAACCTACCAAACCGCCACAACACCCTCCACTAACGTACTTACAAAAATGACTGCCAAAGGCAAACCAGCACTGCCACCTTCAGCAGACCCAGGCTCAGTTCATGCAAGCTCCAGGTAGTAACAGTGCCAAAACTACATCTCATACCTGTACTGGTAATTAAAACAAACAGCCAAAGAGAGTCACTCCATAAAAAATAATTGCATTGTGCAGGAATGATCTGTAGGTGTGGTCTTTATTGCAGCAACCTGAAGGAGTCAAACCGGAGTCTAACTCATAACACATTTTTATTTTTTCACTGTGTTGTACAGAGGATGTAGTGTTGTCTAAAATGTTTAGATAATTATTGCAACATCTTTTTCTTTTCTTTTTTTTTTGCATTCACGTCCACAAGCTCCATTACAGTTCCCAACACAGACGCTAGCTCTATTGCTGCTGCCCCAACAGACGAATGTCAGTAAAATTTTGCTTACCACCACTAACTAAATAGAAGATATGAAGCCTCTTACTTTAAAGGCTGAAGTATATAAACTTCTACAATACATACAGTCAGCTGAATATCTTCTTTTAGATCGTCTCAGTCTTGTTTTTTCACTCTTGGGTAGGTGCACACGCCAAACTCATTCACAAGTCCAGAGATGCTATGGTGGTGTCAAAGAGGAGGATGCTGCACCAGCTACATACCATCTTATCTCCCGACCACACCATGAAATACTGTTTGGCTACAGGAGAGCTACTCTTCCACCACTTTCACTCCTTCTCCCAGGGTTTAAATAACGTTTGCCATATTACTGGCCCTCCTTGAAGCCACAATCATCATCTTTTTCTTCACATTCAAGATGAGGTGATGATTTTTACACTATGTCATAAAGTGACCCACCATTTTCCCGTGCACAGCTCCTTATTCGACCCCAGGTTATACTGAGATGTGACCCTGAGTGATTAGAAGTGGTAGAATACAGTCTCCTGTGGTGATGCTGAACTGCTGACCACCGAAAGCTTTCCCACTGTGCTGCTGACGCTCAGACTCACACACTGTGGTCTCTTTGTGAGGTAGTCAGTAATCCAGACAATCGTGGAGGCCTCCATAAGTGGTTTTTTTCCTGGAGTTTCTCAGAGAGCAGCTGACTTGTAGACACTGGAAAACTAAAAAAAAAACATGATTTTTACAATGCTACCTGTTTTATCGATGCTTATAGGATCGCTGAAACTTGTGGACGATTGCATCTGCATCTCCAACCCAATCACATTAGACATAGATCCTGAAAAATGCATACTTACATAGGCGAGGCCATCTCTTCAGGACTTTTGTAGCTTTTGTGAGATGTTTGGGCAACTGTTGTCAAGTCATTGTGGGCAGGGAGATGAATTTATTTATTTTTTCTAGGCACTGGAAGAAGCTAGAATGGGTTCCACAAGACTGGAACCTTCTCCTGGCTCAGGGTGAGGTTGAAACAGATGCCGTAGACTCTCACATAGCTGGGCTGCGTAGACATGCAGGATCTTGGGGCTGACACCATCTGGATCTGCAGTCTTCCTCTGGCTCAGCGTCTCCAGCGGCTTGTTCACCCAGCTGTTGAAGACAGATAGACAGTAGGGGGAGACAGAGGGTCTTCTTTCTTCTTGGCGTGAGGAGAGCTGGTGCATATCAAAATCCACTCATGAGTTGGAAAATTAAACTGTGGAAGTGTGACGTGAAACTGCAGTTTAACATGATAGAACGTGTCATTGAACTCCGAATGGAAACTGCAGGCATTTCATACTGATTAAAAACAAACAAGCCAAAACAGCAGAGGAGATTTAGATGTCACGCAATGTACGTAAAAGCCAATGTGCCCAGCACACACTGATCAAATGTCTGGAACGCAGATATCAATCTTTGCACAATTTCATGGCAAAGGTAACATCATGTTAAATCTGGATTCACTGTGGCACAAATTTGCTCTTTTCATTTTCACATCTTCCATTTTTTTTCCATATTCTGCCTTTTTTAGAAAAAAAATTACTTACTTTTTTTTCAAGCTGACAATTTTGTGAAGTATTATAGAAACGCCTGTTACTTTGGTCAAAATAGCACAAAGATATGATACAAAAGATACAGCTGGGGCGGAGTTATCACGTCAGTGCCACTAAACACACTCACCTTCCTTTTCTGTGAGCTTCATTTGAATTTGGTTTGTAACACCACTTTTTAATACCAATTTACCACTGTACCACGTCAGGGGTACAGCAAATGTAGTAAAATTCAAAAGTGGATGTAGATAAAAATGGTAGAAGCTGCATGTTTCCACTCTGATCTGTGAATGTGACGTCATGATACCCTGCAAATATGAACAGTTCCCTGAATAACTTGCTTTCCAACCTAAGTGATAAAAAAAACAAAAAAAACAAAAAAAACATTAACAGTGAAAAGGTTGTGCCAAATAGGAATGTTTGAGCTTTTAATCAGTTTAAACCATCAAATTTCAAACCATCAAATTAAAAATTTTCAGCTGCATTGTTTGTTGAGAGTACAGCTTCATGACTGAAGACTGAATCCCAAGACTGAAGCTGACCTGCCTTTATTTGCTCGGAGAAAGTTTGGAGAAAGTGTCTTGGATTCAACAGAGCGTTTTCAGGCCTGCAGAGGGCGCAGTGGAGTCGTCTTCCCAGCTGCGTACTGGGGCAGCTGTGAAGAGGCTGGGCAGGAGCCGAGCAGAGGAGCACGGAGCTGCTGGCTGCACTCAGCACAGACTCACACTCTCACTGCCGTGGAGAGAAGGAGACGCATTCATTTATTTGCTTGAGGAAAAGGCTTTCCGCAGCAGATACTCGGGGCAAGATTTCCAGGACACGACAGCGGAGAAAGCGAATGCTGTGAGTGTGATTCATCACACCAAAATCTGTAAGATTTTTGACGAGTTTCGCTGACAGTGAAATTGAAGCCGACTGCTGTTTCTGACAGTTGCCGTTTCTGAGTGGGAATACTTGACGCGCTGTTGCGACAGGTGAAAAAGCGCAGGTGTGCTCAAACTGAGCTCACTGAGCCGAAACGTCCAGCTGGTCAGCTTCTAGCCCAATACAGGCTATTTCTTTTAAATACTTTATTTTAAAAAGACACACAGAGGGCAGGTCGTCATAGTATAGGATCTTTCTGTCATTTTTTAGAAAAAAAATTGTTTTATTCGTGCGAAGACGTGAAATGAAGTGAGGATTTGTAGAGTTATTGCGTTATTATTATTAATATTACTATTGAGATGAAGTCACGTTTACTCGTGCTGGAAAGTCACTTGTGTTTTTGTATGCTTTGCAAGTCCTTTTTATATATTTTATTTTTTTTGGCTCAGGAAAAGTCTCTGTTAAAGTAAAGCAAGCCTCAACTTGTGATGGCTGAGGAAGAAAGTGGCCAAATGCAGAGAAATCATACTAATGATGCTACAAAATCCTTTTTACGTTTAGACAATGCTTTTCATGCCAAATATATATATATATATATATATATATATATATATATATATATATATATATATTTATATATATATATATATTTATATATATATATATATATATATATATATATAAAGTAAAGCTCTCATAAACGCCACTGCTTTTGTGCAGTCAATCTTTTGTGCCAGATCAATTTGCTGACCAGAAAGAGAGGGGATTTTCTATGTTCTGAGCTCAACGTCATTGTGCATCGTTGGTCTGACACTGGCACGAGCCTTAATAACGACCACATCATCACCTCTCTTTACAGTGGAGTGGTACATTTCTCGGCTGGTGACTGGCTGCTGGCTGCCAGTCTCGCCACAGTCTCCCCCCCATCTCTGATCCATACCAACACCAAAGGATTCACTGGACTGTGACAATTATGAAATAACTCTGCAGGACCAAAGCTAAAAAGAGACAGCAAGCTATCTGGTGTGTTATTCTGGGAAACGGAGAGTGGCTCAGTGTGCGAGGGTAGCTGGCAGCGCGTTTACCAACGGTAGTGTCTGTGAGGGATCTAGGCTTGTGTTAATCACAGATTATTAACATAATACTAAATTTTAGCTGACTGAATTATATGTTATGTCTTTGACATAATGGAGAATGATAAAGGGCAGATCATGATGGGTTTATTTTTCTGTCTGTTGTCAGAGCTGGTTGCATTTTTAAAGTTTGTTGTCTTCATCTGTAGCTTCAATGCCTTGAATAATAAAAGTGTCCTGTAAGAAATGATTCGGGCTTTTCTGAGTTGACGAAGAAGGGAAATTTCCTGTAAGGACGTTACAGTTTATTTTCTTTTTCATAACTTCAGTTCAGGGCAGTAAATTGTGACATATCTCAAGTGCGAAGTATATGTGCTTGATGTGATCCTGTTGTTATGATCACAAAGGGTCAAGAAAACCAAATATGTAAAAAGTATTACGGACTGAGACAGCACTCATTAGTCTAGATATACGCTTAACGTACTAAACTTTGGAAAAGTTGGATAATCATGCAAATCTGTGGTTTCAAGCCAGGCTACAAACAAAAACAAAAATAAATAAATAAATAAATAAATAAAAAATGCAAATAAAAAACCCACCAGAGTAGGTATTTACCTTTAAGAGCCTTTTTCTATCTTCCTGATTTGACTGAGAGACATAAGAGTCAGCCCATGTTAGTCAGTCTGATTCGCAGGACGTTTGAAAGGGAAAGCGACTCATGCAAATTCCCTCTTTTTTCCTCAGGAGTAACACCTGAGCTTCCATCCTGCGCTGCCTGCTGCCCTTGCACTGTGCCGGATGTCACAGTGAGGCATCTGTGCATTATGTAATGTTTGTCACCTGTGTAGCAGCACAAGTATCACATGTATCATCCTTTTTCCCCTCTTGGGGTTGCGCTGTGGTGCATCAGACCTTTTTTAATAAGTGATAACACTATAATGCCGACCGGATCTGGAGGAATTAATCAGTAACACAAAAGAGAGGGCTGCCTTTTTAGATCGAGCGGTGTATCTTTCTCCTGCTGGTTGGAAGCACAGCAGTTTGCAGCTGTAGGGCTCGTTGTCTTGTGAGTTTTGGGTCAAAGAGCACTATATGTACTGTGTTTGTACCGTACGGTGGGATCCAAATAGTGACAGGACCAAAATAACTGGCATATGAGCCTCATTAAGGCAGTTATATAAGTAAACAGTTCTTCCTGTGTCATTTCTCATAATGACGGTGTGCCTTGTGTCCGCACAAGGGTGTTGCCCTGTAAAGGCTCTGGTTACCTTCATTATCTTCATTTACGAAAATGCCTCGCTGTGGCGGGACCGTCGAATCTGGTGCTCGTTTGTGTGTGTCTAGTGTGAACTCACGTACTACCGTAACCTCCGTCTGACGAGCCCTGCCACAGTCCGTGATGACGCTCGATAAGGCGCTACATACAAAGTGCTCTGAGGTGAAAGTATGAAAGGAGCGTTTGTTGTCCTTCACGGGATCTTCTGGTTCTTCTTCTTTGCTCACATGTGGTATCATGTCATATGTTAAATTAGATTGATTTATTTTTGCTTCAGTTTCTGTTGTAGATGGAATTATTGAGTCTAATTTAAATCATCATAGTAAATTATCTCTCTTTACCCAACATGTAGCTTTTATGGGTGTTCTTTAAGCAGTTGTGCAGAACACACTCGACCATTCACACACATCCTGGTAGCACGTCAGTCTGCACGGTTGTTTTTTTAGCCTAAATGGTGCTCTTTGCCTGTCACACACTCCCACGCTGATGAACTTTTCAGCTGTAAAGCTTCATGAGCGTAGCTTCATGTGCGCACCAGTGGCCAGGGATCAAACCATCACTCTGTCAGTTGTTCGATTACCCCTCCGCTGTCCTACTCTCCTTTTCAAGGTTTTCCTGTGAGGTCATTATTGTGCCTTCACTGTGGACACCAGTTATTACCTTATCACTAGTCAATATTTTACTGTTTTCCTTAATAATTTACAAAGGTTTCCTTTTAGCATGGAATGTCAAGACGTCTAGGGAATCACAAATCATAGTCCTAATCACACAACATGAACATTTACGTGGCTCATGATGTCTGTCTTATCTCAAACTGACGCTTTCAGCCTTTCAGTCGGCATCAGCGAACATATTTACTGTTATCGGTCTAGCTTCTGTCTGAATAACCTCCCAAAAATGATTTGAAAGAAAAGTCTGAAGCTCTATGGGTATCGAAGCCCTTCTAAAAACAAAAAAAAAAGGCATAAACCCAGATCAGTGATCAGTTCAATCAATTTCTTTAGCGATCAGATTTTTTTTTTTTATCTCCTCACCTCTCTTCAATTGTGCTGCACCTCTTTTTTTTAAGCACAGTGTTGGCTGTTCTCTTTCTCTTATCTGTTTTATTGTCCTCATTCGTTGGCTTGGCTCCGCTCCGCTCGTGTCAGCACATACCACATTTGACACAAGACCTCAGTCATGAGTCAGGAGGACAATGTAATTAACTTATTTATTTATTTTTCCTGTTTGTACTCAAAGAAAGGTTCATCTGTAGAATCCAGAGTCCTCCGTCTCCTTTGCTACTGCTCCTAAACTGTCTACGTTTTAGGATTGCTGTGAAAATTGGCAGTTCTTGTAGACCATGAAGCCAATGAGAGAGACTTAAAACATGACAAGTACAGATTTTGCATCCAGACCACAGCCTCAATAGTCATCCACGTAAAGATATTTTGAAGGCGGGATCCATCAGTGTGTTATGGCAAACTCATTCTGAAAGTGAAACATGTCAGGGGTATAATTGAAGAGGCACAGAGCCAATCTCACAGTTGGGAATGATTTGTTCTGTCATGGGGAGTGCTAAATTACAACTGTCATTATGTGTTTCTTCATAAGTTTTTGACAAGTCTTGTCTTTTGTAATCTAATGTTGCTGGGAAGAGGAGCAGAATCTCACATTATTCAAATCTTTCCTGATGGCCACCCCTCACCTCTCAAAGTAAAGTTCATCCTATATATTATATGAGGTTCCCATTGGGTCTAAGAGATGCAAGTTTATGTGGCCATGAAGGGGCTACATCCTGTCTTTCTGGTTGAATTCAACAAGGAAGTAAGATTAATGACTTCCTCTTAGGGGTGGGCTTCAAAAGCAAGTCAATCTTCATTGACGTCATGTTGAAAAGTCCAGTTTTACATCAGGACTCGTGTAGTTCAAAACATGGTTTTGGTCTTCATAGCTACCTTCACATCCATGACAACCAGGGAGGCTTTTTTTCTTTTTAACCACATCAAGTAAAAATATATAA
Organism: Xenentodon cancila; assembly: GCA_014839995.1. NCBI lineage: Eukaryota > Metazoa > Chordata > Actinopteri > Beloniformes > Belonidae > Xenentodon > Xenentodon cancila. The sequence goes on from CM026202.1 coordinate 21,838,020, forward strand.
AGCAACAAATGTATGTATGTATGTATGTATAATTATGGGTGTGGTCTTTTGATTGACAGCTGACAGCTGTCATAATTTTAGCTACTTTGCCCTTTGCCCTGTCTTGACTTCTTAGCCGTGAATGTACACGTAACGGTGCCAAGTCATTCATATTTCATGAATATGAATGTTTGGTTGTGCTGTTATGGACTATCAGACCAATGTGGACTATCTTAGTAAAGCATTGGGCATATTGCGGTGGCAGTGTGTCGGCTAAATGATTGCAGCTTTGCAGTCACCCGAGGTTTCCTCATAGCTGGTCCCGGCTCCTCCTGGTGGACTACCCTTTCGGATTGACTAACTTTGCCTGGACTCAGATGTGATGCCACAGGGACTGCAAGGCTGAGTCATTTCTGATGTTTCCACCGAAATCTGAAATGACCTTTGACCAGGAGGTCATGCTGTGGCTCTTCCAGGTGCTCCGCAGTTCTTCAACAACGGCGTGGTCGCAGCAGCTGGGATTCTGCTGCGGCAGAGCCTTGGACGACAGCCAGATTGAGCGTCCGAATCAACTGGACTTCCACCAGTCCTTGTTTGAGCTCTCACATTACTTGTTTCAAATATTATATCAGCGGCGGCATCAGAACGGATGTAAGGCAGCATCAGTGGCCATAATAAGTCAGCGTGAGCTGACTTATTATGGCCACTGAGCTCCCGGCTTCTACTAATGCTTCATGGATATTGCTCAATTTTTCTTATTCTACATCTAAACTTTTTTTTTCATCTGCCTTCATACTCAACATTATTCGCATTTTCATAACACTTTTGCCCAAAATAAAATCGGATATCTGAATTTGCAAAGAAGGTAGCGCTGCAGGGGGCCAGTATTTCTATTGAACAGGGTTTTTTGAATAAATGTAGTTCATGTAACTCTCTGTCTCTTGTCCTGCAAAACTTCTCTTCAAAACAAAAGCAAAAAAATCCTCAACATTGAAGAAGATGAACAAAAACATCTTGACGAAAACAATTTGTCTTTGACAATTTATTGCGATCGCCGCTACCACTGTTGAGAAAATAGTCGGATGAAGGCAGCGGTTGATCATTCAAATTATTATTTAGAGGAAAAGCCCGTACGTAAGACACAATGACTAAGTAGGGTTTTAGCACAACTACATTGTATTAGTGAGGCCAAAAACAGATGGAAACTAGGCATTACACTTTTGTGAATAAGTGGATTAATGAATCACCTAAAAAACCACCTCCAGAAAACCAAAAAGGATTTATTCAATATTTGGGAGTTTTTTTTCGAATTAGTGCCGTCATCATTATAGGATAGTTTTTTTATATTTGGTTTTACGCAAATCTTGGGGTAATGGAAACATACCTATTTAAATCCTTACTGGATAGCTGAATTGATTTAATTAAATCCATCTCATTTAAAGTGGGATTTTACTTTGATATAAATGGGATGTAACCAGTTAATTGGTACTTTGAGGTGTCAGAAATACCAGCTATTTTTACTGCTCAACCAATTTTGAATAAATAGTCCATATTCTACTAAAATGCTGGATTAAATTTCATGCTACTTGACTCATTTCAGGGGCAGAAATCTTATCAGCCTCTTTCACACAAACCCTGATTACCCAGCAAAGTCTTTTTCACAATATTTCATATCACTTTTTGTCATTTTCATTTGGCTACACTACACATACTTTTCAGTCAAGGTAGTTTAAAAATTCAATTGTTAAGCTCAAGTTCATAAAGAGAAATGTTCATCTCTGGAAGCCAGTCTACAAAGATTAGTGTCAGGGTCTGTTTGAAATCCTCTTCATTTACTCCGTGGCGGCTGAGCACGGATGCAGAACTTCCCAGTATTATCAATGTAATCTTAATGACCTCCAAAGTGGAGTCCCTCCCCCTCCCTCACCAAACAGCACGTCGGCAACAGCTTTTGAGGGGGTTAAAGAAAATTCTCAAGGGAAGCCTGCGGTGATGATTGGCCCATAATTGTTCGGCTTCGCACAGTGGTTGGTTGGTTAAGACTGCTGGCAGAGCGAGAGTTTGGCAGCCTCACAGCAATCCCGGAGGTTGTGATGTTTGTTGTTGTTTTTGCTTTGGTGCCGCAGAGTTCCCCATTTCCTCCCTCCCACTTCCCTGATAAAACAAAGTTTACAGATGCCCACTCAGGGAGCCCTGTGGTGCTAGAGACGGAAAGAAAGGAAAGGAAAAAAAAGAAAAGGGAGCTGGCTGAGTGAAGACAATCTTGCAGGAGAAAACATTTAAAGAATGCACCAATTGGACAAAATTAGATTCCTTCTAGCATTCCCTCTTACCCATGTGACTAATTTCTTTTAAGAATCATGCAACCATTTCTGTTTACATTGATATCCATATGTAATAAACCTCCCTATCATCCCTGTGGCTTAATAGGAGATAAAGAGGACCTTTGGACTCAGTGTCGGAGAGTAACAAAGATGGGCTAGGCTGAGATAGGGCACTCTGTCTCTCATTGTGTTTGTGCCGTGTGTTTTTTTATGGGCTGTGATTTTCTGAATCTAGCCGTCACATAACTGTATACGTCAGGTGTTTGAACATAGAAGCTTGTTGTGATATTCCTTGTCTAGTGCTGGGCTGTATCACTCTTTTGGGACTGGCTCTATGTCTTTAAAGAACATTGTCTCTGTTATACTTGCCTCTGTGTTTTGCTCACCCCCTTCCATAGCCTCAGCCGAATCATGTGACTCTCTGGACACAGAGGGTGACCTCCTCCTCACTGCTTCCCATGCAGAGTGGAACTTCAGCGAAATGCTCTCTGAATTACAAATGCACACAATGAAATTCCTCCCTGAGCTCTTACTCAGGTCATCTTTCAAATGAAAAATATTCATTTTTCTGCTGTTAAGTCTTTTAATAACTTTCTTTCAATTCTCCTTCTTTACTTCCCACCAAGAATCCCCACTTTACAATGATTAGAACTGCGTGCTCCTGCTGTATAATAGACTGGATTTTAGAGGAAACCACAATTAAATATTTACACTTATCACTGTCACAAGACACTGGCAAGTGGACCTTAAAAGCATTCACAGAAAGAGTGGCTTTAAGGGATTTATTAGTAGGACCTGGTCTGCATCGATGAATCATGCATACAGTTGATCAGAAATGATGCTGAATGACAGGCTGACTGCTGTCAGCGGCAGGAGAGGCAGACAGAAAAAGGAAATGGTGCCAGTGATCCTGAGGCACAGAGCGCTTTAATGGATTTGCAGACTGACAGGGATAAATGTGAGAAACAGCTTTAAAATTCCTGGTTTAGGTCTAAGTGATACGCGACTCATGTAAATCACAATCACACATTTTGTATATCTGTTTCTGGCTCTCACTGTCGCCCTCTGACTTTTTAAGTCCCTCCTTCTGTGTGACTGATTATTTTGAATCATGTCACATCTGAAAGGTCAAAGCACCCCCCGACCCACAGACATACACCTTTTGTTTCTGTTTTTTATGTGGCCACAAAGGTCAAACACACAATATCAGGCAACATAATAGAAAATATGTTTAGAGATTTGTGCATGGTAACTAGTACACTGCATTTACACAAATGCACACACTATACGTGACTGAGCCCACATAAACATGTTTCAGATTTGGGTGCTGTCTGCACTCAGCTTGTGCATTGCAGAGCATCTGCTATTGGAAAAAAGCTCCCCGTTTATACACTTTTTTTTATGCAACACCTCATGAAACACGTTCATGAATAATTTCTTCCTCTGTTTAATTTATTAGTTTGTTTGTCCAATTGTTTAGTCCAGTACGTCTCATACTTCCAAGAGGATAAACCTCAGTGATCTGCTCAGGCAGCTTTATTAGTAGCGCTCCAGAAGAGTTGCCAGGAAATGTTTAATTTCCAGCGTCGCATTTTATCTCATGATAAAGCATGAAAAAGCAGGCCTGCTATGTTGAGGTAGTTGCCCAGTCTTTTTCATTTGACTAAATTCTCCAATAGCAATAATAAAAAAAAAATCCTCCAGTTGTTAATTTATCAGGATAAATCATCCTTGTGGTGCAGTCTTAGAGTTTTAATCACTTCACCCATGCAGCCTTCCCTCACCATCACACTCATTCACACACACTTAAACAAACACTCTTCGTTGCAACTTTTGCAGTGCTGCATAGGGCTGTTATATCTGCCATATCGTTGGCAGACATTACTCAGAAGCATCACAGCTCATTTGTCAGAGGGATGATAAAAGGGAACATTCTTCCAGATGTGATGTGAAAAGAAAAAAAATTAAGAAAAAAAAAAGAAGAAAACACTATAAAGATATATTGTTGCAGTTCTTATCTGGTGTGCACGACAGGATGCTGGTTTGTTTCAAAGCTGGGTTGCTGCTGATTGGGCCAGAAAACCTGCATGTTTATGGCTGTTTATATTATTTTGTGGCTGCGGAGGATTGCTTATCATTTCAAAGGTAGATTTTATGACTACAGTGGTGGAGGGATGAGCTCCCACATGCAGCGTTAACTTCTCAAACATATAATCCATAAAACGTCATGACTCATTTGACAAAAGCAACTGCTTTAAATGGATGACTTTACAAAACCAAATACGTGACCACACTTACACACATATGGGTTTTACTCCATTACATTTTTTTAAGTCTAACCCTTAAATGACATACATACAGCACTCTTACCACTCCTTCTGCGCATGGAAGTTGCATACTTTTTTTTATACTGAAAATAAATTTGACCAAAATAAGTAAATTTGAGAGTAAAACTAAATATGTTCACTGAGTTTTAAGGCCTAAACAGAGATGAGAACAGTTAAGTTGATGAAGCTGATCCCCTTCAGGCTGAGCTGAGCTGAGTGCACATGCATCGTCTTTATTGTATCTGTCCAAATCCAGATCTCTGTGCTTATCTAACATCTCAGCTGGTGCTTGTGGGGGTCATGGCAGCCCAGCAGACGGGCCCTGAGTGCTCTGAATTGCTGCTCTGCTATTGATTCTCCATTATGTCTCAAGTCTGCTGCTGTAATCCAATAGTATCTGGGGACTAAAAACAAAGCAGAGCAAAAAGGAGCCTATTTGTGGTATCCATGTCCTGGTGACAGAAACGGCAAGAACTTCCTTGACTGAACACCTTCCACCGTAGAAGTCATTGGATTAAAAAGAACTGTGCTCCTCTGTCCAGTTTTGTCAAATACTGTAAAGAATCACAATTTCTTTCTTGTAGGAACATGCTTTATAAATCATGCACCTTAGCTTCTTGGACTCTGATGTATTCAATCTGCATCATTATCGTGCCAGACGGCTCACGTCTCCACTCAGCAGCACATTTTTGTCGACAGGACTCCATGGCTGGGGAGAGCTGCTATTTGACTTCCACAGGGACTGACTGGCATCCTTTGCAATAACTCTGAAACCATGAAGGAGAAGCAGCATGAGAGCAAGTGTTTGATCTGCACTCAAGTGTGTTTGCTTGAAGGGTGAAAGAGATTCTTAGAGGGGCGTGGGACTTGTGGGAAAACATTTGTTTATGAACAGAAGAGCGAGGTAACTGAGGAAAGTTTATTTATTTAGCCCCTTTTTAAGAACCAGACTCACAAAATGTTTAACAAGGAAGATAAGTGCATAAAAAGGGGTGTTGACCAAGTCTGGAATTTCACAAAAACACACTCCCAGGAAGAATTGAAAAGTGTCTTTCGTGAATTTTTTCAGCTGTGAGACTTTTGCAGTGTTGTGGACAGTTTCTTTGTTTGAATGCACTTTATTTGTTTGCCAGGTGCTGGATCCAAGGTGTCATTTTCCTCCTTTTCTTGAAATTTCCCCCTGCTCTTCATTGTGCAGACATGTTACTGCATAGTTTTACAAACTGAAGCATAAGGTGTCCATGACCTTGCCTCATAACTGCAAAGGCACAAAAAAATAAATAAACCTACACACAAGCTCTTCTGCATGAGCCATTTCACAGAGTTTTTCATTCACATGAAGACCTTTAAAGTACAGTTTCCTTCTTATCGATCATTTACTCATTTTACTCATCTGGATATCATCCAGACCACAGTCATCCACCGTATGGCACCATGTGCCAGAGAAATTGATCCGACACAGATGATGCAGTAAAACCAGTAAATATGCAGTGCAGGATGGTCAACGCAGACCCTGTCCATCACAGTCTGCAGAGGTCTTCCTCTTTCCTCCATCTAGCTGCCTCTAAACATAGCACACACCTTTTAAAGCTCATTAATCAGGAATGACAAGTGGGTCAGCCTCCCAATAAACATCAGAAAAAAATTAAATAACAAAAAAAAAAAAACCCCAGCAACAACAAAGTTCTATTAACACTGAAAAAGAAACAATACAATTCAGTTCAGTTCAGTTCGTTTTCATTTGTGTAGAAAATTTACAATAAAAGTAATCTACTCATTACTTTGTACTGAAGCAATGCTGCAATTTGTTGCAGACGAGTCCAATGCAAAATTCATATAATGTCAATTCATAAAAGAAATAGCCCAAACAAACCCAACAGTTTGCATCATAATTTTACTTCACTGTAATCACGCCGTACTGAGGAAGCAGGAGGCGACACTGCAGAGCTACAACTCTACACAAACGGACCACCAGTAATGCACGACGAAATCTGCAACTGCAGATTCTGTCGTGCCGTTCTGTGTGCCGTTGTTTGTCAGACTTGTCTTACTTCATGCCGTGTGCTACGCACCTCTATTTAAACAAGCAAAACTGTGTCCATCTCTACCAACTGATGCTAAACTGTCAAACTTGCTGCCACTTTAAATCTAAGGATCAGGACAGGAGCTTTAAATTGTTGTTTATCTAAACCATTGTCTGAATGTAACTATTGTACAGGCCTATTGGAAGTGGTGAGGTTGACGTCTATACACCAAACTCTGTTTTTATAATCAAGATAATCAAGCGCATGTCTTCGTCGTAGTGTGAGTCGACTAACTGAACTTTAGTCATCTGCATACATTATGAACTAGCGACAGGGATTGATGAGCTCGGTTTTTAGTTTCTTAGAGGGACAATGCTCTTTTAAATGTTGGATTAAGTTTGTGGTCCCGAATGCGTAAGTTGTCATTCCTTCAGGGATTATTTTCACCTTACATGCTGTGAAGATCATTATCCTCAGGTCTTCTGAACTCACAGAACCTCCTACACTGAAGACGTGCGCCCCGACTGTGACCACGTCATCATAATGCACTTACTCACCAGAAAAAAATGGATTTTCTCGCCGCTCCATATGGAACCATTTACTGTGAGAGTGAGAATGCTGCTCAAACAAGACTATTATCACAACTTTATAACTAAATACACACGTGAAGAAACTGCAGTTCTGTTTAATTCTTGTTATGTACATGAGAACTACATTATTGTTAGATGGTCTCTTTATCTGGCCCCCAAATTTGTATTATTTGCATATTTGTTAGTTATATCTGTGAATGGATGGATTTATTTGTAGGACAAATTAACGTAATTGTTACTTGAAAGGTGTTGGTGTAACAGTGTTCAAGTGTTTCCTTGTGTTGTAGTCCAGTGTTGCTCGGTGTTTGCTAAGGGTGTGTGTGGCACCAGTAAGTCACGGCTGATTACGATAATCCATCCATCCGTCTGTTTTCATCAATGTGTCCATCCATCTGTCTGCCTCCCTTTTGTTGAGAGGTGAACAAGAGCCCTGCTGTTGTTGACTGCAGCTGCAGGCCTCTCATGGATCATTCTGGAAACAGTGTGATAGAGTACCGACTGGGGTGCGTGGGGTCAGGTGAGAGAGAGAGACGGGGGGGGGGGGGGGGGGGGGGTCCACACAATTCATTTTGACACCAATGCTCAGGCCGGGCCTGAGCCGAGAGCCAGACTGACCCGTCAGCGGGCTCATTAACATTCCTCAGCTTCAGAGCTCACAGGCGCTCATACGAAATGATGGTTCAGGTGGATCAGCGCCTCATCACAAAGAATTGCCTCTAATGACACAGGCCACGATTGATTACAGGCTTTTACAATGTCTCATCTGTTTTGATCAAAGTTCTGGACTAAACAAGTTTTGCGTGGGCGTAGTCATGCCTATGTTTCTTCAGGGAAGACAGTGCTGTTTTAAAGATGATAGAAAAGATATAAATGATGTATACTCCCGAGCAGAGACAAACCGCATTGTGCCTCCAGGTGAAATATATTTTGTTTTGTTTATAGCAACAGAAAAGCTGGTGCACAGATAAGGCGCACGTCTGGAGATAAGAGCGGATGGTGTCGGCTGCATTCTTATAATATCTGAATTAGTGCATGCCAACATCTATTCACTGGAGACCACATATCTCCACTTGAAGTCTAATTTTACTAAGGCTTAGACATAAGTGGGAGGACGAGACCATTGTATCTGGCAGTCAAACTTTCAGTTCAGTTGCACACTGGTAAATGTTTATGTCCGTTATCGTGCTCTGGTAGATATGAGTCGGCTGGTCACCGGATTGGAGGACTGGCATCGACTAGAGGACATGGAAAGGATGAAGCAGAAAGACATTGTGCACTTAAGGTGCTTGGACCTGCAGATGCATTTATATGCAGGTGGCATGGTGACTGCAGGCCTGCTGGAGCTTGTCAGAGAAACTCCAGATTTTGACAGTTTTTTTCTGTTGATCTCTCGTTTCACTGCCTGTGGCCTGGTTTTGCACAGGCAAGACAGGCATGAGCCGCAGCGTCATTAACTCGTCCCACTCTGCCTTGTATTGCCTGAGTAATGAAAGAGTAAAACAAACAAACAAACAAACAAAAACCAAAGGGATAGAGAGTGGCAGGGGGTTGGTGCAGTGAAATACACGTGAAAGTGTTGCGACTGACTAAAGACTCGGTTGCGCTGTAAGCCGGGCAGTAGCTTTAACCCCGGGGGCTTTAGCTCATTCAAACACACTCTGCAGCTCTGTGAGGTGCGAGTGTGACGTGCACGTTTTAAAATGTTGTATGCAGTCTGTTATTTGCAGAGGTGTTGAAGTGACAAGAGGAAAGTCTTGCTGCTCCAAAACAAGACTAATAAGATGTTAGACGGTTATTAAACATTTCGTGCGTCATGAGTGACTGCCAGAGTTCAATTTTCTTTTAAGGTAGTGTTTAACAGGAAAGTAATGCAAATAAAAAGAGCCTTCACCTGAAAGGCACGCAGGTCCCTCGCAGTTAATTAAGTTCTCCTTTATGGTGGACAAATTCCCTCGGGAACTCAGCTTGTTGCATTTAAACTTTGAAGCTGCTTAGCTTACTGTACTGCAGAGTCTTAGTGTTTTTTTTGTTGTTTTTGGTTCTGGGTTTTTATTGCATAATAGTCACTCTTTGCATACCCATTCTCTTGCAGATGGTCCCCTGATGATTGCACAGAGGGATAATAAGGAGCTGTTGCCCTGATCGCTGTTTGTCTGGCACAGTTCATTGTTAATCAAGGTAAGTTCATGCTCTCTGTCGCATTAAAATGTATTCTTTTGAAAGCTGTGAAGTAGTTCCCAATAACATTTAAGTGCATGATGGCAAGTTTGCTCTGCATTCTATCACTTTGTGTCACTTTTTAGATGTCAACCACAGCTGAAAATGGGATGGGAGGGCCTCAGAGTACAAGCAGAGAGAAAACATATAAGAAGGTAAAGCAGACAAGAGTTGCAATGTTCCGTTTTCTGTTTTCCTGTTCTGGTGAATATGAGCCCGCTCCCAAGATTATTTTGGACTGCTGGTGTTTAGAGCTAAAAAGCCCGAAAGGACTTTACGTATGAGTCACTTGAGTGCTTAAAATGTCCTTGTGCTGCAGCACATAATGTCCTGACCCTGTTAGGGCCCGCTGCCAGAGATCAGTCAAGTGCTGGTCACACTTGTTTTCTTTACTGTTTCTTTTCTTTCTTTCTTTTTTTTTTTTTTCAGCTGTCGACGTCACTGCGTATGCCACCATTTCTTCAGGTGTAACTGTAATGCTCTGTAGTACAGTAGCTACCTTTGTTTCGGCTGAGAATAAAAGTCAGAGGTGACTTTTGGTGGCTGCCCTGGTAACAGGAATATTAGCAGGCTTTGCTTCCCAGCCTGTGAGAGCTCTTTTCAGTTAGATGTTAGTCTGCATGCCTGACACACAAAAACCCCCCCTGATAATTCTGCATGCATCTTTCAGAAAAAAAAGTAAAAATACAGATTGGGAAGAGTAGCAGAAATAGTCACCCTCCCCGTGTTTTATATCAAATCGTGTGTCTGTAACTGTGGTAGGAGTGACAGGGTGCTGCAGCAGCTCCATGTGATGATTTTTCTCCTCTATTTTCCCATCAAGACTACGTCATCTGCCTTGAAGGGAGCCATTCAGCTCGGTATTGGCTACACAGTAGGCAACCTCACCTCCAAGCCTGACAGAGATGTGCTTATGCAGGACTTCTATGTTGTGGAAAGTGTCTTTCTGCCCAGGTTAGTGCTGCACATTGTTAAAACACTCACATATGACTCTTCTTTCTTTCATATCTCTTGTACAGGGTGAGACACCCTCTTTATCGTAAACATTTCAGAAGCACGTGACCATCATATGAGTTTGCGTTGTGAATGTTTGTCCATTGTCCTTTGAGGAACAGCCTGACTTTTGTATAAGCTGAGGGTTAATATATTGAATGAGTTTATGAATCTGGAAGCTGCTTCATAAAAACAGATTATGTGTAGGTGGTAACAAGAGTGGCAACAGTTCAATGATTATGCAAAGTGAAGGACTGGACACTAAAAGAAGCTCTACCTTTTTGTCCTCTCAATTATTTCTATGTCTGTCTCTTGTGCTAAAAATATGTATAAACATGCAGACAAACCAAAACAATCTATTATAAATCATGCACACAGTAAACTGCAGCTGCTGGACTTCTAGCGCAAAGAAATTATGCCATTTGTGCAGATTGCCTCCCTTATAATTTATCAACAAAGTGAATTTTGCTAGTGTAAGTCAAGATGCAGGGATATAACTATTCAAGTGGATTATCCTGCCAAGAACTGTGAAATCAGCTTTCTGTGTAGCTCTTACTGCCGCAGCACACGGCATATGTGTCAGTGTGTGGCCGCCCTGTCTTCTCGGGCTATCTTCACTATTACATCACGCTCTTAAAGAAACGTTTGATAAGTCTGAAGCAGATTCAGGAATTCTCTGTAAGCGTGCCTCGTGCATCCTCACATATGTTGACACGCAGCTCATCCGCCAACACACTGCATATATGCACAGGATTCATTTGGCGCAGTGATTTCAGGAGGATTTGAGCAACCTGTCCTTTCCGCCAGCTGTTAAACTGTTTTAAGACATGTTGCAATTCTGCAATTTTTCTTATTTTTAAGTAAATGGTCAAATCTGTTAATACATCATTTGTACCTGAGGTAGATAGTCCTGGGGCTGGAGCGCAGATTTGTAGGGGAAATACTTTATCATTTGGTATTTTCTGGATGTTTGGACTCTTGGTATTAAATATATTTTGTTCTTTATGTTATTTGAAAAATAAACAAAGATTTATAATAATTATAATTTAAGATATTTGTGACAGTCAGCTTAAAAGAGTGCACGCTTCGTTTTGTTGGCAAATGCGTCCCGTCACCTACGACCTTCCCTAACTGAGGCTTCAGGAACAGAATTAGATTCCTATCAGGAAATACTTTGTGGTTTACATCCGAGATGCAGAACCAGGATATGCAAACTAAGTATGGTTTATGCAAACCTAATGTCGGCACGCACGCTGACCTTTCACAGCCCTGCTTCTTAGCAACAGGCAAACAGTACTCGTTTTTTTTTTTTTTTTTTTTTTAATGGCACCACAGTGATTAGTGATGAAAAACCTGCTCTATCTTATTATGACTCTCAAGTTCAAAATATAAGACATTTTAAGCAAATTTGTTTCATCTTCCTCAGTGCCATCTGTAGTGATGATGAAGCTGAATCAAAGCTGTGGTTGTCTCTAGAGCCAGCATTTTTCTGAAATTAAAAAATAAAAATTCAGGCTGTGTGGCTGGAAAAAGAAAGAATTACAGAAGACACAATTAACAAAACATAATCAGAAGGGAGGGGAACTGAATCTTTTCTAAATAGTATCTGACATATTCACGTTGTTGTTATTCTCTGCTTTTTTGAAGCGTTTCTGTTCTCTTTCACTGAAAATGCAGAAACCTTCCCTCTGGTTCTGCTGACAGACCATCCTTAGAGAGCAGCTGAGTGATGGAGACGATGCTCAGCTGCCTCTCTCCCTGCCACAATCCCTCCTCCTCCGCGTCTTACTGTCGATCTCTGTAGCTTTCTCTGCTGCCCTCTGTCCCGTCAGTCTAGTGTTGAGTGGCTGGACATGCCACTGATCACTTTGACTCGCACGTGCTTGGCGATTTGTTTCTCAGTGCACCCGTCCAGAACAACCAGCGCACCTTTTTCCACAGACACACAAACACAGATGGTTTCCTGATTACGCTGAATTAAACATTTCCTTGTGCTGCGTGTTGTTAAACGGTTCCCATGACAGAAAAAAATGCTCTCCTGTTGCAAAAAAGCAGTATAATTTCATTGGAGTATAATCACACGAATCGCGTTTCACTGCGACTGTTGCCTGTCTCCCTTTATTGTACCTGCAGGAGGAAAACGCCACAGCAGCCTCGTTAACCTCCAGCATTATTCAAGTAACCAGATTTACAGGAGCTCCGGACACATAAACCTTTATTAACCTACTTCAACATTGAGGATCAACAAAACTGAATTCAGTTAATTTAAGACTCGACAGCAGACTCACCCTGACCTTGAACCGGTGTCTGGATTTTTATTTTTCCTGCAACACAAATAGGTTAGTTATGAAACTTCCCCAAAGCCCGTGTAAGAGCATCTCTAAGTCCAGTCAAGACTACAAAATGTAGGTTATCGTGTTAACTTGTAGCGGGTTCATTTCTCCTCCGGCTCATGTGTTGCTGAGCATTGTGTAGATGCAGTAATCAGAGTCATCTTCAGTCTCCAGGCGAAGAACACAACACTGGCCTGCTTTTCACCACAATGCTGCGGACTCTGGGTTCCCAAAGATGACTTTTCTGAAGCCTGATCTTAAACGATCGAAGCAGTGCAGCACGTAGATGACTTGTTAGTGTTCATGTTGCCCATGTGCTGCCTGCTTCTTCGCTGAGACAACCTGTCTGTGCTATGACACCGATAGGTTTCGCTAATATCCTGTTTTATTTGTGTTTGTTTTTTGTTTTTTTTTTTTACCCTCAGTTTTTCTAATATACCATAACATGCCTTTGTTTCCACTCGGCCTGGTTCTTCATTACACATACCAGTGAAGGAAGCAACCTGACCCCAGCTCATCACTACCCCGACTTCCGCTTCAAGACTTACGCCCCGCTGGCCTTCCGCTACTTCAGAGATCTGTTCGGGATCAAACCTGATGATTACCTGGTAAGATGACTTAAGGCCTGCCAGGTCGTCATTTGCTCCACCTGCATGCGTGTTTAAACCCATGATCCAGCCACTGAGTTCAGTTTTGCGTCTCTCCAGCTGTTTTGTATATTCACGTTCAGCTGTGGTTGTGGGGGAGGGAGAAGTGCTGAGGTTAAACCAACTTGATTACACTTACAATTCCTTTGCAGTGTCATAAATGGAAAATGAAATTAATCTGTCTTCTCAGGCTCCATATGTAGAGCGAAGAAACCTTTTAGCTGCTGTAACTTAATATTCACTGGACTACTCTGATATTTATGCTGTCATTCTGACAAACTTTGTTAAATCTTTAGATGAAAGCACATGAATTTCTGAAAACAAGAGAAATTGTGTATGTTAGAACAGGCTCTGTATTTCTATTGACTTGTCACTTAAATCTGATTTTATTCTTTGGTGTCTCTACCTGCCAACAACTGGTTTCACAAACCACAGATAATGACCCACTGGTTGCCTTTTTGTTAAATTATTTCCTCTTAACTTGATGTTGTGTTTTAAATTGAGTAGTGGGTGAGTAATTTCATGCGTAGGTGGATGAAGTAGAAGCCAAACATTGAGTAGAGATACTGCAGCTATAATTGACTATGCTCTCCTCACGAACTCGATTATCATTACAGTGCTGAATAAAACCAGGAGATTATTCTGAGCAGAAAAAAAGTGTTTTTACGGATTCTGACTTTTCAACAGCAGCATTTTGAAAGCCATGTACATTCCTTTGCCTGTTTGTTCTATGTGCATTTGTCTTTTTATCCGGGAAAATACTCAAATGCCTATTGTCACTCAAAGCTTTTTCAAAAGCGTCTTTCATGCCCTGCATTTGTGCTCTATATGACATTATCACTAATTAAATTCTGCCAGCCCTCCTGAACACGTCATCACTTGTGTACATGTTCAGTGGTGCTTTAAATTTTCTGAATGATTTAAAATCAAAGATTTTCAGGCCTTAGTTAAAATTGTGTACTTGATCAATTGATATATTATAAATCTGTAATAGGCAAAAGTATGCCTATTAATTTCAGCTTCTGGCTTGACGTCATTGTGCAGCATAAACTAAACCAGTGTGGATAAATTTTGGCCCTTATCTCCAAACAGAACGGCTTTAACTGGTTAAAACTGTCATCAAATGAACTTAATTTCTGTAACTAAAGTCAGGACCTCGTCTTAGTCTTTCTGAGACAATACTTTGCTGATAGAGATGCACTGGTTGCAATTTTCTTTGCCAATTCCCTTTTCCATTTTTCCTAAAGCCCTGTCCTCCCAATACTGATTTTGGTTAATTCTGCTTTTCATTTTTTAGAACCATAATCAGCTGCATACACAGCTAATGAACGGCTGCAGGCTGTGTGGCTCTGTTTTAACCTCTTAAGCTTTGTTACTACATTGACCAGCCTCTGCAGAGTGATGCTGTTTAAAAAGGTTTGATTTACTTAGTTGTCTCAACTTTTCTGGTTGTTATTCCTTCCAGTTATTTATTCATTTTACCTAACAGGTGGTACAAACCACTTTCTTTGCTATTATATACAAGCAGTGAAAAACTTTCACAGCATGCTCGCTAGTGACTGCGTCATCATGATGTGTTTACTGATAAGAAAGAAAATTGGATTTCCCAGCATTTTAAGCTTCATTCAGCTGCATTTATTGTCCCCATACCCAGAAACTAATTAACAAAGTAAAGCTATCAAGGCTGTGCATTATATATACTAAATAAAACAAAACAGAAAACAACCATCAGCCAGTATCAGGTGACGTCAACCTGGTTGATATCGAGGTCAGGTCTGGTCTGGTCACACTAAAGCTGGCCGATTCTGATCACCAGCCGACTAACTGAACCATCAGTACCTGCTTCTTAACTCACTTTCTGTTAAAAATCATAAGCTGGTCTGAGTTCTATTTTCCTTGTAAGTCAGAAGACAGAGTTGGGAATGATGTCAGTATGAAAACCAGTATGGTTTTCAGTTGATTCCCCTTTGAAGACCTCACTGATTCCAACTTCAAATGAGCCAAACCTTGATTACTGGCTGCACCACCTTAGACATGTGACTAAAACATCTCTCAGCTTGGCTTGGTGGGTAAACAACTCCAGCAGCTTATACCCCTGAAATTTCTCAACTGAACAAGCCTTTTGGATAAGAAGCGACGCATCCTCACAAACCAGGAAAAGAAGTCGACTTACCCTTTAGTTAGTTTAGTTACGGATTATCTTAACCTGGATGACATTTCTGTTTCGATCAGCCCTTTGGCTTCACCTGCTGATGTAATGAAACTGCAGAGAAGCAGCCGTGGATTTTTAGAGACTGATTGCCTGCAATCTCAGTTACTCATTACCACGAGAAGTCAAGTCAAGTCTATTAAGTTGTCACATAGTTTAGAGCTTCCATGAAAATTATGTTGTGCAGAAATGTTGAAAAAAAAAAAAGTCAACAGAGTTCACAGGTTTGTGAGCATGCTTTGTTCTTGAAATAAAATTAGATTTTGTGTGATGTTGTTATGACTTCATCCTGTTATGACGCCGTTTTCCTATTTCCCATCTGCCCCCAAGCCTTTCACAAACCCAACCAACTGCACTGTTGCTTTTTGAACGCCAAATTTCTTTCTCCATGAATGGCAGAAGACAAAAAAATTTGCGACATCAAGGCGGCACTGGGAGGACTGCGTTGGGCACAGCAGCGTAGAGCGCTTGGCACCGATTGATGTACTTTAGGTGGTCTACATTGGATCCGACAGGGGCCACATAGCAGCAGGGTCAAATTAAAAGAGAGAATGCATGTAAACCTGCAGATGTGTTTGTTCTGCTAAGTTAACGTGACTGCAGTCAGCCGTCAGTGGATGAGTCTCTGGAGAGAGGGAGCAGATGTGTCCAGAGTTTCTACTCTGAACATGATTAATGTCTGACACTTCTCGAGAGTCTGCAGCTCTCCTGAGCTCTCCTTCATACTTTTGAAGCCACTTTTGGATGACTCTTGCATAATCATTTTGATCTAATTGCTCCTATTATCCCAGATTAGGAGATAATATGTATTGCTGGTTGTCTTTTGTTGTGCTGTATCTTAGCAGCGCAACTCAACTGTGCAAAGATGCCAGTAAAGTTTAGCAAAATGTTAACTCAGGACTGACGTTAAACAGAGATAATGTTACTACAACTGAAGGAAAACATAGACGGAGACCTGTGTTCATTAGCAAGTGGGTAAAGTATGACTAAACAGGTGCATATGTTTGATGTGGAGCAGTTCTTATGGTTTGGGTTAATGCCAGTAGGGTAAGTTAAGGCAAGTTTATTTGTGTAGCAGAATTCAACAACAAGGTGATTCAAAGTGCTTTACAGAGACATTAAAGCATCACATAAATAAAAAAGCATGATTTAAAATGTAAACAAAAGAAAGAACAAAAGAACAAAAGATCAAATCAGTGGTTAAAATCTAATCAATTCTGAGCTTTATTCAAATAAGCTGAGAACAGGTGAGTCTTCATCCTGGATTTAAATAAACTGAGTGTTTCAGCTGATCCGAGGCTTTCTGGGAGTTTGTTCCAGACATGTGGAGCAGAGAAGCTGAAGGAAGCTTCTCCATGTCTGGTTCTGACTCTGGGAACTGATGAAAAACCAGATCCAGATGACCTGAGGGGTCTGGAAGGTTCATACTGGGTCAGGATGTCACTGATGTATTTTGGTCCTGGACCGTTCAGAGTTTTATAGACCAGCATCAGAACCGAAGAGAACTGACTTTAGAGGTCAAGCAAACAGTACTGCGTGTAAAACTGATGTTATGTGAATAAAATAAGTCGTTTTAAACACTAAAATCAGCTGAGTGTTTGTCATTTTCATGGGAGTAGCATGCTGAATTTTGAAGTCAGGATCGGTGAGCTTTCTTTAACTTTCCAAGTTGGAATTCCACCTTCAGGGGACATTCCAGATGAAACTTTGAGACTCAGAAATTCAAACTTCTGAGTTCAGACGGAACATGCTATCACTGTCAGACTTCATTCATGATTTTTTATACACTGCAAAAACAGCCCCTTTAGATATACTAAGTCTAATATTCTTAAATCTAGTCAAAAGTGTCTCATTTTAAGTAACAACTCTCTCTGCCAGTGGAGTAAGAAAAATGTTCTTCACTAGAACTCTTATAGCTTGCAAATTATTCTAAAATAGTCTTATTTTTTTTTAAACAAGACTTAAAAACAAAACAAACAAAAGAAACCCCCAAAATGTTTTTAGAAATTAATTTTTGCAGCGTATGAGTGATTCAGATAGAAAAGTGGTGTATAAGCAGTTATTTGGCAGCAAGTCAAGTCAAGCAACAAACAAACAAAAACATTAGGGAAGAAATGTTTTTTGGCAAGATTTATGTTTCTAATGTTAAATACAAAAATGATATGTTTTTGCCTGGTCATTTGTTCATATAAACATTAATAGTGTTTTCAGGTTTTGTGTACTTTAGATGCCATGTTTAATGCTGCTCATGTTTGATTATTTTAGCGAAGCCGTTCTGTGTTACATGAGAGACATTAAATTGGCTATGCTTGTCCTTTCGCAGTACTCCCTCGTAAATGAGCCCCTGATTGAGCTGGCCAACCCGGGCGCCAGTGGCTCTCTGTTCTACCTAACCAGCGATGATGAGTTCATCATTAAAACTGTCCAGCACAAAGAGGCCAAGTTTCTGCAGAGACTGCTACCTGGATACTACATGGTAAGAAACCCGATGGTTTCTTTTCCTCCTTATTCAATCACTTTCAGTTACTACTTATGTAATGTTATATTTTCTGTTTTCTTTCAAGGATGTTAGAAAAATGTTACTATTCACTGCTGTAGTGTGCACGTTGAGGGCTGGGTCGTGATGAAGTTCGAGAGACAATAATAACTGTTAATACACAACATTTTTTGGAGCTGTTTACGAACATTGACTTTTATTTTGTTAAACCAGTTTGGGTTTTTTTTTGGAAAGGGATGTGCATGTACACTTTTTGATACACCAGGTTTTTCATCTCCCCCAAGCATCATTTTTTTTTTTTTTGCTAAAAGACATGTGCGGAGTCGTCAAACTCATGACTTTGCATATCCACCTTGAAACTTGTGACTTATCAACTGCAGCTGTAGCCAGGCAAGCAGTGGCGATAAGGGCAGGATGTGTTTGCATATTTATAGACTTGTGCATGTAAAATGTGGCAGTTCTACGTAGGAAACTTGAAGCTTTAATAGGGATTATAGTTGTATCCTAAGAAAAGCATCATATTTCACTTTAACAGATTTATTAGTGCTTGGAGGGTATTGAAAACTAATTCTACAAAAAATAGCAAAGATGCATAACGAAGGTTTTTAAAAAAATCTTTTTTATTAGGGAACTTGGAAAATGATGTAACCGCCACACTCTATCTTGCACTAAGAAGACATTAGGTCTATGTAAGTCTGACCTCGTGCTCTCATCCTCAGAACTTGAACCAGAATCCACGGACACTGCTGCCTAAGTTTTACGGCTTGTACTGCATCCAGTCTGGTGGCATAAACATTCGACTGGTGGTGATGAACAACGTCCTGCCTCGCTCTGTAAAAATGCACTACAAATACGATCTGAAAGGATCCACGTACAAGAGGCGAGCGTCCAGGAAAGAAAGGGAAAAAGCCTGTCCGACCTACAAAGACTTGGACTTCCAGGACATGCATGAGGAGGGACTTTACTTCGATGCAGAGACGTACAACAACCTAATGAAGACCCTGCAAAGAGACTGTCGGGTAGGTGGTCTTACAGTGTGCAGAACTAAGTGTGCAAAGTTCTCTGGCTTTGAAATGGCGTTGTTCATTTAGTATTCCAAAGAAGGAAACTGTGCAACTGATAAAGAAGGTTGGGATCAGGTCATTTTTGTTTCCTAAACAGTGCTTTCCTTGAAAAAAGAAATCTGTTTCTGTTGAGTTTCATTACCCTGCCAGAGCATGTTGACATATGTGCAGCAAATCCTCTCGTGGGCATTACATCATGTGGTTTTATTAGAGCTTATTGAAGATTTCTTTAAACCTGGGAATTCACCCGAGTTACGGGGCATGGCTGTCGAAAGGACATTCTTGTAACCAATTATGGAAGCGGAGAACCACATGCAGCCCTGTTACATTATGTACCAGATCAAGAGAGCGTTTGTGAATCTTAGATGGGACAAAATGTCTTGAAATTAGGATTTGCAAAGTGTTTGCCAGGATGAAAACGCTGTGGTTCCACTGTGTGTTCAGTTTAAGCCCTCGGTTTGCCCCGGCTCTACACAGCTTCATTCCAGTTCATGACTGCTACAAAAACACTGAATGTGATTAGGGCATGATTCTGGGTTGGTGGGAAGTACTGCTCATAGGAAGTACTGCAAACTAAACCCTTACATTCTTTTGTCTTTTAATAAGGAAATTATTTGATTTTGCAAAACAAAGAAGCTTACAGGCTTACTGGATGTGAGGAACAATGAGTAAAATGAAGAATGTGTAAAAAATGATGATGGAATTATTTTCATTGTGGGAAAGTGAAACGAATGAGGAGTTAGGTGTACGAGCGAAGCCCACATACATCGCAGAGACAGATTGAGAGTCATGGTGATAATTGGAAACCGGTTTCACCTCATACCTGGTTCCAAAATTCATGAGGATCAGGAACTTTACACCTATAAACTTCACAATTTGTAGCCGCTTCCTCTTGTTCACGGTTACGGGGATGTAAGACATTCAGGAAGACGTTTATTTGGTCACTCAGCAGTGCAGTGACAGACTCAGAGTTGTGTGTAGCTCCTCTGTAGTTATATTTGAAGCGGAGATGCGTAACACCTTCGCTGTTACCTGTAAAGGTGTTACATTACTGACCTGCTGGCAGAGCCGTTTTTGGAATTTGAGCCGTTGAAGCAGTTGTGTTGAGGCTAAAAATCAATGTAGGTGTACTTGCTTCCTCATTGAAACTCAGTCTGGAACAGATAAGGGAATCAATAAAGAATTGGATCAGCACCAGTAATGGCATTGGTACAAATGAAATCTTATCAGTTCCCATCCTTGAGAGAGAGTTGAGAGAACACGTTTTCCTTTACTGAATCTTAAGCTTCAGAATAACTACTGAGGTGCTTTTTTGAGGATATCTTTTAAAGAAAATCCTAATTCTTGGAGTTTATTGTCTTCAGGTCTTTTTTCTTTGCCATGTGCAGACTTCATACATAAATGAGAGATGGGCAAAGAAGAAGCATCTCTTGGTGACTTTATGTCAAATCGCAAGAAACAACACTGGCTTTGGTGGATGATGTTTTTCTAGTTCCGTAGTAGCCTATATCTAGACTTCAGATCGTTAATTTTTTAAAAAGTGGTCATTAAATTGTGAAATCGTCACATAGACTTGGTCATCATGAAACAGTAAACCATTGAACTTACATCCATCTGCTGTACAGCGACACTATGTCACGGTTGTGAACAGTAATGGCATCGTGACCTCCAGTCATTTAAGGTGTTCAACCCCTCGTAGCAGCTGGCTATTGACAGGACGTCTTTAAGACTCATGTTTTCAATACTATTTTTACAACACCAAGGTGTCTCCAGATCTGAACAAGTCGAATATGAGTATACGAACAGGAATCTGACCAGTGTGTTACTGTAAGCAGATGATACCAGTGGCTGGAGTGGAAAAAAAAACAAACCTGCCGGTGTTCCTGCTGGGCTGGACTAACCTGCCAAACCTGACAACACTGAATAGGACTATTGAGCTAACAATTTAATGAGTATCATTATACTGGACTTAGAGATAGAGGAACCTGATGGATACCACATGGAAGAGAATTATAGATAATGAACTGTGTGATGCTGTGGTTATATTTAGTTCAGCCTGTTAGATAACAGACCAATCTAATCTTGAAAACTTTGTTTTAGAGCAAAGTAACAGGCTGTAGTGATTGTGGTGCAGTGTTGACCTTCTGCTAAAGTGAAGTGCACTTTCAGGAAAGGTCTGTAAATGTTCGTAAACAACTGTTTCTTTCCCACCAGTATCTCAATAGCAAGTTTTTAAGGCCCCGATATTGCTGGGTTGGAGTGAGATTACGGTAAATTTAGAGGGACTTTATGTGAACTCCTCAGGTCAAGCCCTTTCTTATCATTAACCAATGCTGACTTTCCCAATGTTCCCTCTTTTCCTTTTAATGTTTTGCAGACTTCAGCCACTGTGACATCCTCCCATCTTGCTAAGTCACTAATTCCTTATTGTTTAACCTGGTAGCTCCCTTGCACTTGGAAGCTTTGGAGCAGCTGCTCCACAGCGTGTGCTCCCTACCCTCCATGCATGAATTTGTGACACATTTTGCATGTATGAAGGCAACGGCATAGCGTGTGCGTTTGTGCCCGTTTAGCAGCTGCTGCTGCTGGAGCCTCAGTACTGTATAGTTTGTTTTTGTCAGGGCTTCCTGCTCCTGCCTCCAAAGCGGGAAGCAAAGTGCTCTCTAAGCAGAATCTGTGTCCATTTCCATGAGTAAGCAGCTCACCCCATCACCCCCAGGCGGGGACCTAAAACACAGAGGAAGGGTCAACAGGAGGCAAGCAACAGGGGATCAGAGTCGGGGAGGGAGCGAGGATGTCACGATTTATTTAACCTGCTGCTGAGCAGGACGCAAAATAAAACAAGAGCCCAAACTTGACAAAAAAAACGAAATTAGCCATGACAAGAAGCATTATGCTGAAAGCAGTCAGGATAAAACAATACACACCAGCAGGGAGCAAGGGAAAGACAGGACAAGATATACACACAGGACTTGACGAGACACAGGTGCAAACAATCAGGGCAGATGGGAACAAGGAAAGTCAAGACAGAACTAAAACACAAGGACACAGGCTTTCAAAATAAAACAGGAACATAAACCCCAAAACCGTGACAGAGCAAATCCAAAAAAATGTGACAGAGTAAGTGGAAGGGTGTTTTTCCTTCCAGTATCTGCTCCACTCAGAACTTGTTTCAGAGGAATGTGCCAGGTCAGAGTTGATTTGAATACAGTTATGAAATTATAAGAGTCATATTTCAGCTACATGAGACTCATAGGAAAATGCAGGGCACGCTCTTTTTCCTTTTAAGTCTCTTCTCTCCATTACTCTGCTGCTCCCATGATACTCCCCCCCAAATGCCAAAACAGCATTAGGCATTAACTATTTATGCTGAACTAACGGAGAGAGTGAAACAGAGAGGGCGTATTGAAGAGTCGGTGTGTATTGGTACCAGTGACGTGTGATCTGCAGCTGAGAAGAGCATCCTTGTTGCTTTACAGTGGAGGCAGCAGCCAGCAGTGATGCTGATTTTATGCTGAAAAGCTCGGCGCGTATTTAACAGAGGAGACTTTGTCAACCTGGGAACGTGGGAAAAACCTTTCGGCTAAAGATCATCAAATTAATTTAGAGCTTTTATGACATGAGAGTCCTCTTCAGGCTCAAAGCAAGAGAAGAAATGGAATGTGGATTTTGTCAATACAGCAGTGTAAGTGCTGTAAATGGACAATAAATGGTTAACAACCGCAATTGTATGTTGCCCTTTTTTGGAGCTGCTGGATCCAGTGACAGCAAAAGCTGAGAGAAAGAAAATATCTGACCAGCTGTGTTTAGTGTTTGTGTGTATGTGCGCACACGCTTGTGTGATCATTGGGATATTCATCACAGCTTGGATGAGACTACATTTTCAAATTGCTGACAGATAACAGAGTATCTAAGTTGTTTAACATTAAAAGGGGAGATACTGAAAAAAGATAATAGAATAAAAGTCCTCTCTCTTTGAGGTGTTCAAATGTACAGGATATTGTGACACCAACTTCACATTCTGCTGCATTTGCAGTAAACGCTTGTCACACTTATTTTATAAGAGGGTGTTGAGGTGGTGGGAAACATCTGACTCCACCTCGAAAACCAGCTGCAACAAACGAAGCTGGTAAGGCGAGGCTAAAAAGAGAGCTGTTTAACTGTATCAGTGTGGTATGTGGACCAAAGCATTTCACGGACCTTTCACTGAACCCTCGAGGAAATCGCGCCAACTTTTAAAATAATATTTTCTTTGAAATATGACAGCTGTTAGGAGACCAGATGAACGTGAAGTTTCTGGGGCGTTTGTTTAATGGGAGAACAGGAATGAGCAGTTCTGAAATGTCCGCACAGCGAATAAAATTGAAGGTCATGTGGCTAAAATCTTACGCCTCGTGCTGCAGGTTACACAGACGAATTCTGAATGTGCATTTAAACATGAGCATTTCAGAGACTGTGACTGGAAACCATGTAGTCAGCGTCCTCTCTGAGCCCCTGCATCAACTTACCCACATACGTGTAACTGGTTGGGAGCTCTGTGTTTGCAGTGGAAAGGCAGACTAGAGAAGGCCTTGAGCGAGCGGACTGGGAAGAGGCATTATTATCATTAATGCACAGAAAGGCTGGTGGAGCCCTGCAGAGAGGGACATACTGGGATTCCGAGTTGCGGAGCGGAGGATGCTGAGACAAAGCTCGGTTAGGGTAGTTTTTGGGCTCTCGTGTAAGAAAACTGAGCTGTGTTTGAAATGAGAGCAGAGGGCAGGTTGTTCAGGGAGCGATGGCGAGACACTAAGCTGCTTACGCCTCTCAGGAGCAGTAACTTTACACTTTGGGACCACGTAGAAATGTAACCATTTTCTATCTACTGAAATGGTTTGATTGTTTGCTGAGGAGGGCTGGGCAAAGACACGCAGTCATGGCTTTCTGTAGGCAGCGCGGTGCATGTGTGGCGCCATTCCAAATGGCTGTCTGAATAGGCAGTAGGAGTTCGAATGAGGGGATGCAAATTGTTGATATGGAAAGGCAAATCACAGACAAAAGGCTCAGTGTTTTGTTTGAGTTAGTCATTACGTCAGTTTTGTGTTTGTGCGCTTTCAGTCGTGCATATAAATATGTGTGACAAAATACATATGCTGTCAGTCGTCATCGTGCCTCGTCCACAGATGACAGGTTAGGCCGGGATAGTCGAGTTTCCCTGGAGCTCGTGTCAGGGCTGTGCCTTTAAAACAACAGTGCAGGATTTTTATTATTAATGGAATCTAGTTTGACTGGTCAAGATGATAGTGATTGGGTATTTATAAGTTTTACTCTGAATTTTTTTTTTAATTCCTCTTTAAACAAACTAGGTCATACGAGAGAAAATACTCACACGCCATCCAATAACATTTACATGTCAAATGATTTGCTTTTGCTTTGTAAAGTGCCCCGACAAGACTTGTGTGTGCTGGAATGAAACAGAAAAGCGAAACAGAATTGATTTCAAAAGTGTATCATGCTTAACAGTAACCTATTTGTTCTTCTGAAAGATGTAAAACTGACATTTTAGATCAAGTCTGCTTGATGCAGGCCAGCTCCGTGCTGTTATGGTTTCTGCTGTCGCCTCGCAGCAACTGTATGAATTACCTCCAGCTTCCTCCGACAGATTTAAAAAAAAAAAGGGCATTTTAGTCATGTTTGCATCCTAGAATTAGGCTGCGTTTACACTGCGGCTCAATTGCAATTTTTTGCCCACATGTGACTCTTATGGGATTTTTTTAATGACAGTCTGAACAGTGCAAATACAATTTATTTTTCCTCAAAACCAACACAGGCCACTTCTATACGTGGTCCTGTTACACTTAACTTGTCCGTGGACTTGCTCATGTTTCTCCCCTCACGTTCAAATGATATCCTAACTGTATTTCAGCATCAGTTCTAGTTAAGTGTAATCACACTTTTTAAAACAGAATGAAAATTTCACAATTTTCAAAGAAAATAGAAGTTGTTCTCATATGTGGCTCTTAGAAAGAAACACTCTTCTTAAACCCTTGAGCAACTTTGGCAATGTACTTCAGATTGATTGGTAGGCGGGTCAATCCCCACCTAGTCATGTCATGCCTTGAAGGTGTCGCGAGCCGGTGTTTTCACGGTGCTGGTGTCAAATGAACAAATAAGGGGGTTGCGTCAGGCAGGGCACCCGATGAAAATCAATATACAGAACACAATGATCCACCGTGCTGACCACTAAAAAACTAACACATAAAATACAAAAGGATAAGCCAAAAGAAGTTGCTTTAGTTTTAGGTTGTTCTGGTTCCGTGAAAGTCCTTGTTTACCAAACCTCCTCAGACTGTGAGTCCTCAAAGCAGCCAGTATTTCAGTGTTCTGGTGTATTCACCGCCGTTTATACAGCTTATTGACCTCATGCAGTCACTCGTGTCGCCACCCTACATCCCCACGCTGTCATGACGTTGCACTCACTGCTTCTTCTCCTGCTCTATAGCAGATTTGATTCTGCAGCTTAGTGCCAAATAAACCCCAAAAAGCTAAGTTATTATTATTATTTTACTTCACGTAGTTTCATCCACACTGGGCTGCGTCAAGTCTGTTGCCCTTTTATTTTCCTTTTAGACTAGTTTGTACAAATAAGCTGCCTGCAGCATATTTTGCAGGTAAGATTCAGTTGATGTCATTGCTCTCTAGGTGATATTAGATGGCTGTGCTCCCCCTCGCTCACTGTTTCCTCCTGTATTCAGTCAAGAGGAGTAAACTGTAACAGAGTTATTATTTCTTCCATTCGAGGTCATGGGATAAGTCCGTCTACATATCCGTGACCCCAATCCCATTCACCTCTCTCTCCGGTCCGGTCTCGCCGTAAGACCGCTTTTCTTGAGGGCTAGGAGACGTGAAGTCACGGCGTCTCTGGGAAAGTGTTCAAGCTGGTCCATGTGTAACACTTGGCTCAATGTGGAGAAACACCTTGTTTTGCTTAGCTAAGAACATAAGAACTGGTCCAAAGTGAAACCTCCCTCCGCGACTCTTCGGCTCTTTTCCTTGGACGTAAGTGTGTGGGGTGATGAAAGCGCTTTGGGAGGAAAAGAAAACACATTTGATTATGGGTGTGTTTTTCCTGAGAGGAAGCTTAAGGTAAAGAAACAAGTCAGTGCATCAAAGATTGTAAAATGTGGAATATTCTGCTTTTTGTTGTTGTTGTTGTGGTTTTTTTCTGACCATCTTATATGTCACAACAGGTGCTGGAGAGCTTTAAGATCATGGACTACAGTCTGCTCCTGGGAGTACATGTCCTAGACAACAGCCACAGGGACGGGGGCGAGTCGGGCCAGGCAGGGGGCGACGGCAGGAGACCTGTAGGTCAGAGGGTGCTTTACTCCACCGCCATGGAGTCCATCCAAGGAGACGGCAAGGCTGCCGAGGCCGTCACCACTGACGACACGTGAGTTGGCTCAGCTGGAGGGGGAAACACACAAACAGACCGTATTTTGCACACATATTTTGGAACTCTGTCTCCGTTTGTCCTTTATTCTCTCACAGACGCTGTTAAACAACCGAGCTCATACCTCACCCAGGGCACTCAGTCAGCATGCACACAGTCAGGCTCTCACATAACCATAGCTACACAAATACAAACACAGGCACTGTTCTGCGTATTTACAGCAGTACACACAAATGTAAATAGTGCTGGTAGCTCTTTTACAAACACTTGTAAAAGAGAGGCAGCGCAGTGGCTTTATTTGAGCAACGTTCCAGTTGCAGGAGAACTGACTGCTGCTGTGCTTTTTCTCTGTTTTAGGATGGGTGGCATCCCTGCCAAAACACACAAAGATGAAAAACTGCTCATCTTCCTGGGTATCATCGATATTCTGCAGTCATATAGGTACAGACTTTTAATGAAACTAAAATAAACCTGCCACAACCTTGTTGTTTTATTTCCAGCGCTGACACGTCCTTCGTACAGTGTTGACCGTATGACACCACAGAAACCTTCCTTTCCTTTTCACAAAAATTGGATGAATCATCAATATGCAATAATTACTTGGTTTGACAGAGTAACGGCTTTGATTAATGCTTGCTGTGGTACGAGACCTTTGATATTGAATATGTTGATATTGATATCATCCTGCGTGGATGGAAAGCACTACAAGGCACTTTAGTGCGATCCTAAAAGGACTTGAGGCTTTCTCCTACTCAATGTGATTTAAATGGACGCAGAGGCCTATCAGTCTTATTTATTTTCTTATTGATTTTTTTTTTTTTGTCCTGAGAGCAAGAAAGTCTGGTATCAGAGGAGGAAGCTCTCTGGGCCAACGGCTTTCCAAACCTGTGGAAGTTTAAAAGCAACGCATATATCTTCGTCGGACTCGTGGCGTGATGCATCGGCGGCAGACAGCGAAAGCGAAGAACGATGGATTACTAATTTTTGCTATCCAGCGTATTTCTTATAGTTTGCCTCACGTGGAGAGACAGAGACCTAAATGTTACACAGCTAACACACTAAAATTGTTGAAAAAATGTCCTTGGTTTGAACTTTCCCATGGGCAAAAACAGAAACCGTCTCAGGTTCGACTAAGCTTGTAAAAGTGGACATGTCTTTGACAATGCCTCTTTTTGTTTGGTTTGTCCCCAGGTTTATTAAAAAATTGGAGCACTCGTGGAAAGCCCTGGTGTACGATGGCGTAAGTCGATATCCTGTCTGATTCTGACACTGCTCCTTTTGTGAATAAGCCCTTTATTGGACCACATCCTCCTGAGTTCTAAAGCCCGTCACTTTCTCCCGCATGTTCTCAGGACTCCATCTCAGTCCACCGGCCCGGGTTTTACGCCAGCCGCTTCCTCAAGTTCATGAGCATCCGTGTCTTCAGGAAGACTCATTGTAAGTCTGCATCTCCATCACACATACTTAGGTATAAAAGGAAACTGGAAAGCGGGAAATCCTGGCCCGATAAGGAGAGCGGGTCTGTGTGTAATCCTGGATGCTCATAAAGCACATAAACGATAACTCTGCTGACGACGGAAACATTAACCTTCCCCATATGCATGTCAGCTGTCATATAAGCATATTTTACACTTGAACCATCCTGTTTTCAGAACTAAATAACATAACTGTCAGGTTTTTTTTTTTTTTTCTTCTCAAGCGGATAATCAGTCATATGACTCAATCATACGAAAAACCACGCGAGGTGAGCTTCAAGCCCAGTGATTCCCATTTTTGATGCCCATCAGGGGGCTGAAATGTCGGCACGCAGAACTGATCAGTCTATGACAAGCTGACTGACCATCTGTCACGTTACCCGTGAAGGTTGTGATCTGCTGCCTGAGGCTATTCTTAGTGTCTTCTGTGTGGCTGTAGGTGGATTCGGGAAGCTCGTTTTTGGAACTTCACCTCAACATCAAACGTAGTAAACAATTGTTATGCAACTGTGCAGGACCCCTGTGGAAATAGACAAGGCGGAGACACTGATTTGAGGATTTAGCTACACTGTTAACCATCGCCAAATCCCCAGGATTTTATTTGAGGCCCCGCTGTGGCATATGGGTGGCTTTGAGGGCACTTGTGTATTTTTAACGTTATAATTTCTGATGATTTTGGAGCGACTAAGCGATTTTTCTATTTTCCCCTTATCTCCTTCTCCTCCTGCCTCCTTTCTTCCCTATCTCTGACTTGTGTGCTTTTTTTTTTTTCTCTCTTGGGTTTTTGCTCAACAGCAATTCGATTCTCCCCTTCAAAGAGGACTCGCTCCTCCATCCCCGCTCTGAAGTCGTCCTCACAGGAGATCCTTTCATCACAAGCAGATGAGAGGCACGAGGAGGCCAGGAGGGACAGGCTGGGAGGGGCACACAGCCTGGCAAGTCTGGACGGACAAGGTACACCACACAGTAAGCTTTTAAGAAAAACATCCCTGAAACGAATTATGGTTGACTGTGAAGCATTTTTTTTTTTTTTTAACCATATTGTTGGTAAGATAAACATCTATTTGATGTTTGACAACATTCAGGCATATTCATTGATTTATGGGTTATTTTTGTGGCTTTAAAACACTCTGGGCCTATAAACAGCCACTTCTATTTAATGATAAATAACATTGTCCATCAGACTAAAAGAAAAAAAAGAGAACGTGTATAGGTCTCTATCTCTTTGCTTAATCCCCCTCGTGACCACGGTCTGACCTCCGAACATGAAGGCGGATGAGTCTGGTGAAAGTGCAGTGAGTGATGAAGTCCAGCGTCTGACCTTTGTGTTAGGACGTGATGCAGGAGCGTCGGCCAACGCTGCGCTGGTAGAAACAAGGGGCGTTGGACGTCCACGTGGGGCAGAGAGAGAAGTCGTAGGGGTCATGCGTCCGCTTTCCTTTTACAGCCCCGGGCTCTCCCACTAGTGTCTGTGACGAAACGCTTTACAAAGCCAATTGGATTGTCACACTTCCCGATGCTTTCTCTACGGATAAAAGAAAAGGCAAAAAGCAATCAGTGTGTGAAGTTAGAGGCCCACGCAGGTTTTCTGG
The DNA here is from genome assembly GCA_014839995.1 of Xenentodon cancila. NCBI lineage: Eukaryota > Metazoa > Chordata > Actinopteri > Beloniformes > Belonidae > Xenentodon > Xenentodon cancila. Next base: position 21,867,723 of record CM026202.1, read on the forward strand.
AAGTTTTAAAATAATTTAGGCTCAGTTGTGATTCTCAGCTTTGTTTCAGTCTTTCGACGTGTTTGAACCTTGACGTTTACCATGAAAAACAAATTACAGTGAAAGCATGTCCACTGACCCAGTTGAGTACATGCGGAGTGGCGAGCAAAGGTTTGGGAACCCATGATGAAAATGCTCCAGTCTGAATTATAGATTACTTTCTTAAATTGTATTTTTGTACAGTTTCCACATTAAGGGACGAAAGCAAAAGTTTTGGCACTCTCTGTGACTTAACACCAGCTCAGGTGGTCTCGGACTGTGACCTGTAACAGCCTCGGGTCTTGTAGTTCTTGTTTTTGTTATTTTGGTCCATTGTTGCAGCACTAAGATTGTGATTCTTAGATTAGGGACCGCGTGGTGATTGGTCCAGGGAATGTAAATGTGCAGTTATTGGTCGATCGTATGAGCGCAACACTGAAACCCGTAATTTAAAAACATTAAAACAACAAAAATCAAAAAACCGTTGACCTCTGTAAAGATATCTCAACTTTATCCTTTAAAAATCCAAACATAACGTGTAGAAAAGGGATGAAAATGGGATTAAATGGGCTGATATACAACATAATTACAACACGATTTCCCCCTGGCTGACTATTACATCACTTCAGTGCTCCAGAGGAGTCTTAACGCAACTGCAGAAAAAAACCATGACGACATCTTGTCCACTTCCAATAAACGTAAAATAAAACTGCGTGGTTTGAATGCACCTTGTAAGAGTGTGTATTTGTAGATATGTTTGGGAATATTATCCTGTTATCGAAAAGGTTTTCTGCGCCACCTGGAGCAACATATGATCAAAGTGTCACCGATCCATGAAATTCTGCATCTTCTTAGTATTTTAAAGTCAAATAATGACTTTACGGGTCAATGCTGGTAAAACTACATCAGCGGTGATGCACGAGAGCTTTTCTTCTGATAAATCCTCTCTGACGTTTATAATTGTGCTGCTATTTTTTGCACCATCACGATCTCCCTGAAAACCTTCTGCAGTCAAATAGGAGTTCTTGATTTGTCATCCATCGAACACTTAGAAACTTTTCTTAGTCTTCCAGCCCTTAGCCTGACCTCATCTCCTCCGGGAAATGCATTTTTTTAATTACTGTGAAAATTGAGTTAAGTGCTGCCAGAAAATGCTTTTCTGCTCTCATATATCCTTCAGCTGCCTTGAAGGCGTCAACTCGTTTTAGAGTCTTAGGCAGTTGCTTCATGGAGCCATAGCTGCTGATTTTTGGGAAGTCGGTCTCCGACTCACCTGTTCATGGGGCCTGAGACCTGGTAGAAGTGAACTGAGTACTCAAAATTCTTGTCATGCCTAAACTTTTCTTTAATTTCCCCCTTTCATCCTTGACCTTGTGCATCTTGGAGATGAGCTCCGCTTCTACTCCCTCTACTTATCACAGTATTTTCATCACGGGTGCCCCAGCCTGCAACTCAGCTGTATACATGCAAATCTGTGAGGACCGGGTTAAGTGGAAAAAGCGTGTGGTTTTAAATTATGTTCATTTTTTTCCAATCACTTATCAACATTTTTTTTCCCCCACCTCAGCTGTGTATGGCTTGTACCTGCGTCCGGATCTGGTCCCTGCCAACCCGTCCTTCTACGAGGGCTCCTCCATGGGAACTGTCTCCACCTCCTCCATTTTTGTCAATGTGGACAACCAAACAGACGAGAGGTGCAGATCCTGCTTTGTTTTTTTTTTTTTCCATCGCACTCCTATATTTCACTGAAATGCATGTCAACCTTAACGACATCACGCAAGGTTACTCCGAACTTAGTGGCGTCACGCCCAAAGACAGACACTCCCTAGCTGGTGTTACTCGCCCTGTAGCATGACATGGTCTTATCAGTGACGAGCGTCATGGCGCCGGTGACTCAGCCGCCCACCTACACAATATATGGATGGTGAAGTCAACAAAACAGTGTTGTCATGAAGAGGAAACACAGAATGTAAAACTTTACAAAGCTGCTTTGAGCAGAAAAGACCTGGAGCTTTTTTTTTTCCTGACAGTACAGTTCATTAAATCTTTCAGTGTCATCTAATCTTTCCAGACCTTTATAATTATCTCTTACATCATTTCAAATTGAATTATCAGGTTAAAAGTACACCAGAAAGTTTAACATTAACAGGTTTTATTATACCCTCAACAAACTGTATTCACACCTCGCCCTCTAGCCTTAGACATAATCATAAGGTCCTTCCTTCTTTTCCGGCGCTCTTTTTCTTTTTTTTTTCATCACGTCCCTCCGCTCCTGTCCAGCAGCGGCAGGCTCAGCTCGCGCTCCGAGGCTCCGCTGTGTGACTGCAGCGGTCTTGTCCCTGTCATCGGTCGCCTGCTGCTGCCCAGGCATTGTTCTCTCAGCTGTTTTCATAAATATTTAAACCGCAGCTTTGACACAGTTTTACTCGACGCTATTGTCCCTCACAAACGCTGTGACAAAGCAGGGCAGGCGGTGCAGCTCAGACTACGTATCAGTCAACCATAATCCGAGACTGACAGCTGGTCGCTCTGTTACGGTAACACATGTGTCAGGTGCGTTAGAAGCTGTTTTTTTTTTTTTTTAATCTTTATTTCTCTTTTATCTAGCCATTCCTTTGTACAACTCAAATTTACAACTGTATACCTGGAATTGTTAAAAAGAAGTCCCTCACTATATGTCGTTAAAAAAAACAGATAACTTTAGTGTAATTACCCATTCTTGAATTCATCAGGGAATCACCTGATGAAGGGAAAAGAAAATGTTGAACAACACTGCAGTCTGTGTCCTAATGGTGGGAAACTGCAATTATATGCTGCCGTTTTTATACTTTTAGTCAGGGTTGTTGCTTTTTTTTTTTGTTTTGTTTTGTTTTTTTTCCCCCTATGGTCCTACCCAACCCAACTCAAATTATTTCCAGGAATTGCAGCTTGGTGAATATGTATACGTTTGTGTAATCCATTTTGACCCGAGGCAACATTACTGTGTTTTCCATTTCAAGCTTGAGGGGACACACAAGCAGCATCAACATTTTCAAGACATTTAAACTATGGTTGCTTTTCTTTTAATTAGCACATCACTCATAAACAATAAAAGCAGAAAATTTAACCTTTCGATTAGTCTTCATTCTGTGTTTCTATTTGGCCAGAGGTTAAGAAATAAAACGTGTTAGTCGACTGTTTTAAGTTTTTCTCCAAACCCCAAACATTTTTCACTCCCTGTTCATCGATATATATTGCTGGTTTGTCTTCTTTTATCCCAAATATTGAGAAGTAACTGAAGCACATTGTACACGAGACAGTGGCTGTGTGACTCCAGACGGGTTTCCTGTCCTCCTGGCAGTCAGATCAACCTCTCTCCTCTCTTTGATGTCAAAGTTGCTGCAATAGTGTGTGATTTGTTTCAAGAGAGCATGTTATTCGTTAGATTCAGGCACTGTTTATATAGCTGCTTTAGACTCAGACAAGTCTCCAGGCTGTCTACAAGTTCACGTGTGAATGTGTTGACCTGTTTCAGAGATGACGTTGAATCCAGGTCCACGTTCACCCTGGAGGACAGCGCCATCTGCCTCACCTCCGAGCAGAGCACCATGGATGTGGACATAGACCGAGATGATGGATCAGTTCTTGATGTCTACCTGGTGAGAAGTGTGTTGTGTGTGTGACATGTTTGTTCCTGTCTTTTTTTTAAATTTTTTAACAGTCATCCTCTTCTTTCAACAGTGAAAAGTGAAGCTTTGCATCCTTCATTTCCTCCCACCACGCATGAGACAATCGCTGCACTCCTCTGGACGTGCCAGTCTGGTGTTTGACATCACTTTCAGTGCTGCTAGATACATGTTGCCACCTGTGTTTGCCAAGAAGTTAAAATGCAGAGAAACCCACTGGTTGACTTTAAAAAACAAAACAACAAACAAAACCTTGATCGAGTCGTAGTGGAGCTGGGGCCAGAATCACGTGACATATATCCTACCGTGCTGAACTGAGTGTTGCTTTATTAGAGCATGCATTAAAGCAGTGCCATTTAGTTTTTTTTTTTTTTTATACATGTATACTGTTTTCATGGTGTACAAGTTTGAAGCATTTCCTATTCTTATATCAACACGAAGAGTGTCTAGATACACACCGAACATTTATGTAAATGTTTTCTAATGCTCAGAAAGACACGGAAAAGCTCCACGTGCTTCAGCTGCTGATGAGAAAAGTTTACAGAAGTCGGCGGCGGCGTCTCCGTCCCGGCGGAGAGACGCACCTTTGTCAAACAAAGGACACGCCGGCTTGTAGTAGAGCCAGCGCGGACGGAGAGAGAGACACGGACACGAACAGGAAGGACTGTGATGTGGCCAACGTTTATTTTATTTTTTTATTTGGACTCTGCGGCTGTTTGCGCCGCCTGAAAGGATCCCGACGCTCCGGCTGTGAAGCCAAGCCAGGAGAGACATTTACTGCATCTTGGATGAAGCACGGAGCAGACGGAGGAAGCACTTGCTCTCGACAAAGAAAAGAAAAAAAAGAAGCACTTTTGACATTGGTTATAATGACTGTAAAATATTTTTCTTGAAGCCGTTGCTTAGATGGGTGGACTACCTGACAGAGTACAGATTTGGCTGCGTGAACATGCACTTTTTCTCTGTACAAATGCACGCCCATTTGTCACTGATACATGTAGAGACAATGAGGAAGACTGTAGAAATTTTGATGTGAAACTACTAGTTTTTGTGTGGTTTGCGTCATTACTGAAGACATTTTTACTCAGGATTTTCTTTCATACCGATTGTGTCCTCTTCCAGAAGTTATGAGACATGCATCCTACATTTAATGCTGTCCGATACCTCTACATCAAGATCACATCCAACTATACATGTTCAACTCTACCATCACATATTTGTCGACATAATTTATTATGTAAATCTCAATATTTTACCATTTGCTGAAGAAAACCTTTAATCACTGAATGTAAAGACAATGCATATTTATACACATAGAAGAGCCTCCTATAAATAAAGTCTTAAAGTTGATTGACTGTCCTTGTTTTCCAACTTCACAAATAAGTCGCATTTGTAAAACAGCACACTTTCACCGCCGTGTTGTGTAATAATTTTAATTTACAGAACATTATCAAATCGCATTACATTTAGTGCAAATAATAACACTTCTGATGTACAACTTAGAAATATACAAAATGTGTAATTACTGACAAATACAATTAAAAACGCATAACTGCATTCTTCAGCCGACAGTACTCGTAATCTAGCTTGTTATTATCAGCACAACAATGATCCAGAACCTTCCAACCTCTGACCTCTTCGACTGGACATCTGATGGTGATCGGTTTTTTTGTTTTGTTTTGTTTTTTCCTCCCACTCATGCAGATCTATTCTTCCTATCAACTGATGGTAAACAAAAAAAAACAACAAACAAACAAGAATTAAAAAAAACAAAACAGTCTTAAGATGGTGTGAAATGTTACCAACCCCTCCCACCCCCCAGCTTCACTTCAGTGTGGATAAATGCACATCTGGTGGCTGTAAAGTAGAGAAGTCCGGGACTTCTAAGGTTCATCCTGGTGTCTAAGGCATTCTGGGGGTAGTTTATCAGTCAAATGGCAGGAGACCACTGTTCTGTAGTGTGGCACGTGAAATGTAATATATACGCGTCTGAGAACGTAAGGGTGGAGAACAGCGTTCCCCGGTTCACGTCTCCCGGGGCCGTTTCCCTGTATGTCTTAGGATTTCTGTTCCATTTCAAATGGACCTGGTGACCTGGATGATATGCTGATACGTTCATCTGAATCAGGTCTGTTGGAGCAGGGATCCAACATCTTCAACATGCAGGCCAGTGGCCCTCGAAGACCCGGTGTAGATTGTATTTCTCTCAACATTACGTTACCTCTTCCCTCACAAAGACAGGACTCATTTATCAAACCTGGCACTTTAAATCAATACAATTATTGCCTCACAAAGGGCTGAAAATAATGAGCAAAAACTATGGTGTACCTAGTGTATCTAATCATCTCCCAATGAAAGAGAAAAATGTTCATGTTAGACACCATGGCTGGTCTTCTGGACACATCTGTCTTTAAGCTTTAGACATTTGCCAGAGTTTCAGACAGATGCACACTGCCCACAACGTAGCATCTACAGACCACAGTTAACTATGTTATCTGTTAAGGTGTCAAAAATATGGCCCAACAAGAAATATTGAGCAAATTCTCCTCATCTTCCATTTTCTCGGCCCATTCTCATTATCAAATTCAAGCCAACAGTCAATTCACATTTCCCACATAGGTAAACTAACTGGAAACTCTCTTTTTTCTTTGTACAATACATTGTGTCCATGGTGCTCTCTGAAAGCTATTATATAACAATCTAGAAATATAAAGATTTCAAAGCTTTAGGCTCTGACCCCCCATCAAACTGTAAAAAGTTCTCACAAGAGAGACCGGAGAAGGCAAGAGAGAGGAGATGGTGCCGTTACAGTGAATATCTACGCTCCTCTCTCATGGTAGTTACTTTAGCAGCAGCAAAACAAGTAGCTGTTAACACGAGTGATTAAACAACCTCTCCCAAAAAAAAAGTCAAGAATTACGCAATCATAAGAAATGTACAAAACAATTAATAAAAAAAAAAGAAAAAAAAAGGCAAATGGGTTACATTTCAGAAACTCCTTCAGAACTCTTCAATGTACATAAAATATACTTTTTCTTGATTACATGGTACCAGGCCGTTCAAATGTTGCTGGGATGATGACTGTTTCTGGATTAAAGCTGCGAGACAGTCCCATTCCCAGCAGGCATCTGGTGGGATGTCCTGATGGTATCATTTCCTGCTTGCAGATGTTTGAAAGTGGATGCTGAATGAGAGGTGGGTGGATTATTAGGCCATCAAGAGGCTGTTCAATGGTGAGCAACAGAGTCTCTCCAGGGTGAAAGCCTGAAACACGGAGGAAGTTAAATGCACCCGAAAAGAAGAAGAAAACAAAAACAATGAAAGTGAAAACAACATTGACAGCACAATGAACGTCCTTCCTGAACCAGCAGCAGCTCTCTCAGCGGGAAACCTTTACCTCTGTGTTCAGAAGAGGATGGCCTTCCCAGCAGTTTTTTCCTGAACGTAGAAGGTGAAGCGTTTGAGGAACTTGGGGTACTCTCTCTTGGCCACGGCTCTGAGGACCGAAGCTGGAGCCCAGCCTCCAGGGTTTACTACAGCCACACAGAGGACAATTATTAGAAAATGAGTTCTCTCCGATTTATGACTCACAGCTTTTAATCAGAAACCACAGAGCGTCAGTCCACAGTTAACAGTGTGGGGGACCTTCAAATGAGAGGAGAGGCTGTTCTGTTCCTGAGAGACTCTCTATTCTGGATGCATATTTTTTTAAATTTCTTGTCAGATCTGCAGTTAATTCTACAAAAATATTAGAGGTACAAATCTTGACATCATAACCAGATGGGCTGAACAGGCACTTACCGTTGGCAACATATGTGATCTTACAGAGGATATTGTCTCTGCTGATCTCTTTATCACCCTCTGGTGGGCTGACCAGTGTTTGACAGATCATGGCAACATTGATTTTGGCACGAACACATCGGTTTGTGGGCTAAAAAAGCAAAAAAAGAAACAGAAGCGTAAATTAAAACACCACCCAAGCGTCCAAGGATCTCGTAACTGAACAGATATGTCACGGTTAAGGTCAGCGGCGCTAAAACTATTCTGTCTTGCCCATAAAAATGTTTTATAATAAATACTATGTATTAATGCGTCTACAAGCTGCAATGAATCAAATGTTTTTATAGTCTTCTGGTACTTTATACAAAACTAAAACAACATCAAGATGAATGAATAAAAATGTGTATTATTAAAAAAAAAAAAAAGTTATTTATAAAATACTAGTACTTTTATAATGCGGACAAACAGACTTGTATTAATTAAATTCCAGCTAGTTAGATTAGTAATACGTGAGTACAGACACATGCTTGTGGAAGAAAGTGTTAACAATTGTACTCATTTGTAGTAGAGCGTAAATTTGGCAAATTTATGCAATATTGTCATAAACCCTTAAGATTTTGGTTTTCATTGTACTCCATTTCCTTTCTCCAGGATACAAATAAGTGTATGTTTGCGATGCCTAACATATTTCCAAGTCGAGTCTCCATGTCGAAACTAACTGTAAGGTACACGTGCATTGCTGAGATAGTTTTAGCATACGTGCATGAGATTTCCACATCAGCTCAATAGTCTCTCTGGATTCTAGTCAGGCATATTTTAAATGCTGGGACGCTGAGATTCAGCTGGTATGTGTGACACTGAGACAATGAGCCAAACAGAGACAGAGACAGGGATTCAAGCTGGCTGCCACATCCCTGTAGTCATCACACCCACACGCTGACATTGGTTTCTGTCCACGCAAACACCGCTCTACAGGCTGCAGCTTCAAAACCACCCAAACGTACCGAACCCACATCGACCCCCCCCCCCCAAAAAGGAACAAAAAAACAACCTTGAACTGCTAAAAGACTATAAAGTTACATTTTTCAACTGGATTCAGTGCAGTGATTTGGAAATGATTTTCCAAATCACTTAATCCCTTTTTCACAAAACTTTTTTTCTTTCCAGTTTTGGCAAAATATTTCCATATTAGATATTAACCTACATAAAGTATGATGTGTTTTATAGGTTCCATTTTCAATCAAATATATCCAAACCATTTGAAAATGCTTTCTGCTTTTGGTTTACAAGGAAAACATGTTTATAGCAAAGCAGCTGAAACTGTTCAACAGTTCAAGGTTGCCAACAGGACGACGTGTGCTTCTGCTGGTTAATCTTACAGGAGCGCCGTCGTGGTCCACAGAGAAGTTGCACACCAGCCACGTGTCAGGATCATTTTCATTTGTTGCCACAATCTTCCTGATGGCTGACAGATAGAGTACGTCTCTCTGAGAAGCAGGCCACACTCTCTAAAAGAACAAATCAATAACATTTAGCTGCCAGTCAAATCGGCTGCAGAATACCAAGTGATCAAATGTGCAACACGTTTCAGGAAAATCTACACATGCAATGAACGACATCTACCTTGTGTGTCTGGTAAACAATAATGGCATTATCAGAGAGGGTTTCCACAACGTTGAAATTTTCAATGGTGGCTGAGGAAGTCAAGGTTGGGATCAGTTAAATCATGACCTTGAAACAAAGCAGGTCAAACGGTACTGCTAAGATGGTGTCTTTGGGAAAAGGTGAACTTACTTTCCCAGTCCATGCGGACAGCTGTGTCCCAGAAGTAGTGACAGACCTCGTGCCCCGTTACCCCTTTGACAGCATGAGTAGCTTTGAGAGGATCCAGCACAATACCGTTCTCCTCCACCTCCCTCCTATAAACCTGTAGCGTAAAGAAAAAGGTAGAACGAATGAGCACGCTGGACATACCAACAATACCAAAAATAAAATTAAACAACATAAAAAATATTAACAGTTATGCCAACTTTCACTTGATTACTCAAACTAGTTCATTAAGATGAGGGAGATTTAAAAAGATACTTTCCCTGTGTGACATGAATACGTTACACGTTTGATTTGGTCTATCACCTCTATGGCATTAATCTTCCACACTTTTGATTAATACATTATTCTATATGCACCACAGCATCCTTTTTAAAAGAGATTTAAATATTCACAGCAAGGAAGTGAGGGAAATGATTAATCGGAAGTCATCTCGTCTAAACTCACCTTCATCTCTCCTTCCTCTATTACCAGCTGCCAGTTAGCGTCTCCACCCACGTCTTGAAGAGAATACGTCATATGATTCTGCACCATTTCCTCCACCTGAGACACAGAAACATCCATTTAACTCATGTTAGACAGTCTTTTACTTCAGATGAGGGCATGACATAAACCGGGGCACGATTCAGGGGGAGAAGAAACACCATTTAGGAATCCTATGCTCAAGCTTTATTATTTTTTAGTCTCAAGTATTCATCGTACCTGGCACCTGTGTTTACATTATACTGCAGAGGTTTTATGACTTCATAGAAGGCAAACGGAGGCACAATTTCCCTCTTGAACTTGAGGAATTCCTTGAGCAAATACATGAGCTGCTGAGCAGTAGCCAAATTAAAAAAAAATCTGATCTGATCTGATCCTGCCTGAAGGTGAGTTTCAACATACCAAAAATGCTTTACACATGCAGCTCAAATCCAGTCTGGTTAAATACTTGTTCACTGTTGTGAAAGAAGAAGTGACGTGAAGAAAGGAAGGAAATTAAGATGTTTCGCAAAATTCTAGACATGCAGCAAGACGACAGCAGCCTATAGCCACGCAAAAAAGAAAGTACACCCTCTTTCAATTCTCAGGTCTGATGCAAGTATCTCTCCAGGTCTTAAATAAATTCAACCTCAGATGAGCAAAGGCACAAGCAATATTATACTGTGACATTATTTAACAAACTCTAAGCCAAAATGCAACAGTGGTTCAAGGAAATCCAAGATGATGTTGATAAGCCGTTGCAACATGTGTGCTTTTAACTTTCAAGCCTGCTCCAAGATGCTCAAACTGTCTTAATTATCATTTAATATTCAAAAACAGCAACAGACAACAGACTTCAGTCAGACTTCTATAAAAAGTGAAGCTATAACCTTTTCTAATGGTTATTTCATGGTTCTAGTTTTTTTTTTTTTTTTTTTTTGTTCTTGTGGCCAGCTTTACGTTTTCTAGAAAACGCTCAGGTTTTAAAGGCCATCGCCAACAAGACCTTAGGTTTGAAACGGCGAAGAGGGAAAGGTGCAACCAGGGGCTGCTAATCAAAGGCATGTCAAATTTTGGAAAGTGTTTTAACGCAATGCCGAGAAAAAAAAGACAGCAGCGATTTTAAAGAAGTAACTGCTGCAATCATTTCATCTACAGACTGTGTAATGTTCAGAGAAAAGAGAAAGAGAGAACTTATTAAAAAAAAAAAAAAAAGAAGCTCACATATGCTTCTTCTAAATTTTATGTCATGTGAGAAACAGTGGCAGCTAGGTGAGTGATCATTTGAGACTGGCTCTTCCGCAGCCACCAGGACCTGGAAACCTTGCAGAAACTGAGTCAACTGTGCTCTCTGGTTTATTCAAGTGTTATAAAACTGGATCAGAATGACTGGAAAAAAAAAAAAAAAAAAAAAAAAAAAGAATTAAAGTGCTGCAATTACACAGTCAAAAACCTGACCTGAATCCAACTAAACTGCAGTGACGGGACCTTTGAGCTGTGAATAAACAAACAAACGCCCACAAATCACAATGAACTGTAGTCACACTGTAATGTAACACGTGCCAACATTCCTTCACGAGAATGCCAGAGACAAATAACGTCAGGTTATAGGTTATCTCTACAAGATGAGGAAACGAAGGACGAGCTTAGATTTCATACAGAGCTTCTGTATTTTTTGCCTTAATTTATGCTGAATGAATAATGACACCGTAATATGTCACGTGTCCTCCATCTGAGGTTGTTTTTAATCCAAATTTTAAAATTGTAAGTAACCTGATTTGTTTTTTTTTTGGTCCAGATAGATCAAACCTTTCAATTATGGGGTGCATTTACTCTTAGCTTTTGTTCAACAAACAATAACACTGTAATATCTTTCAACATGTGGAAACAGCCTAATTATTTTTTTGTTTTTTGTATAAAACAAACAAAATAAGGTGTATTTCTTTTTACACATGACTGTAGGTATAACAACAACTCTTATGTGATGAGAAAAACCTGTTCACTTCTGGAATTTCAAGGCACTTTTATTCACATGCAAAATACTATAGCCTTCGGTATAAACGTCTACTGTAAAACATTTCTATATCACTGAAAGGTTTTTGAAGCCCTGGGTAAGTAGTTAGGGTTAGACAATGTCATGCCATCTCTAACTAGAACGACAAGCACGTGCATCATCCTAAAAGTGATCTTGTCCAAGAACAGTACCTGAAAGCTGAATCTGTGAATGTCATCTGAAGCGCTGACTAGTTCAACGGAAGACAGGGAAGAAGAATAGCTATGGGGACGTCCAGCAGAGAGCTGGTTGAATGAGAACATAATAAAGAACAAAAGAGAAAGAAGCACCACCACAACAGATCAGAAAACACAATCCAAAAGGAGCATGTGAAGAAGCAGTGTAACCTCTCAAAATAAAAATCAGGCTGAGTTTCTTCATGAACAGATTAAAGCGAGGCATCACTACATGTGAAACTAGGACGTTGCAGAATGTATAGACGGGTCACGCTGGTGACGAGCAAGACTTAACCCATGTATGGAAAAGCAACAGCAACCTGTGGTTACATGTGGTAATGACTTAGAACAAAGCAGAATGGAAGACAAGAGTGTAGTTGGAAGATTAAATGAATTGCTGTGTTGCTTACCTTGTTGGCAAATCGATGCGTACCGGTGGTGGAGAAGGCATCACTAGGAGAAACTGGAGCTAGGCGTGGTATCCTGACCTTCTCTGACTGGCTCTGAGGGATGCAGCATAAGTTTAGAAAAGAGAGGAGATTCGAGTTTAAAGCATCATGTGTATATTTTTTTACACAGTAAAAAAAATTGAAAATAAAAAAAAAAAAAAAAAAAAAAAAGCACAAAAACACACAAGCTTCTTTTCTTTTCTTTGTTTTTGGATTGGGGTAAACAGAATCAGCAGATGAAGGAAACCAACCCACTCAATATGCCGTACAGGCTAAACATGCAACACTTTTATACAATGAAACTCTGTACAAGACAGCTTTATCATGTACAACACTGCAAGACTAGATCTTAATCTCACCTGCTCTTCTATCTTGTCTTGTCGGTCCAGTGCAGCTTCTACAGCATCAAAGAATTCATCTTCATTGATCAAACTATTGGGCCCCTCCTGTAAGAGGCAACAACAACTGTTGTCAGAACCGTTGGTATCCAATGACAACAGCCTTGACAAAAGTCCAGCGTCATGAAGAGAGTTGGTACAAAGTCAGGAATGCCTTATGCTGTCATTTATATAGTGATTTTAAATATATTAAAATGTACTGTTTCATCATACCTCGTAATCTGGGCCTCCATAGTGCGACTTCTTCTTTAGTTCATTCATAGCAGACCTGTAGGCATCCTCGACCCTCCTCCTCTTCTCCAGCTCCTGCACATTAACACAAAGAATAATGTATCGTGGTTAGTGTAGCTCTCTTTGTACAACTAAAGACTCAAATTGTGCCTCATTGTCATGAAACCACCTCAGTTCCTCAGATTACAGATAAAAAAAAACACAAAAAACACAAAAGGTGATGACAAGAGGGATGGCATGTCTCATACTCAAGTAAACCACATGACTGAGCCGTTGTCACATTCAAAGAGGTTTTAAAAACAGAACTGAGAGAAAACTACTGGTATACAGAGAAATCAGGGCTCACGTTTCTCTACTATAGCTGGGACAGTTTTTCCTCATTGATTACTAACAAATAAAAAGTGTTTAATGTAAAGGAAAATTAATCAAATCCAATGTCATAAAAAAGCTTAGATAAAACAAAAAACAAAGTGCACACAGTGATTCTTACATTTGATTAAATGTGTATTTCACTGTAAACAGTATGAACCCAAAATATTTAATGTTTTTCCTAATTAATTTTGATTCACTCGTTTTTCTTTATACCAGCATTTTAGTAATGCAGCTCACTCTTAAATATCAATTAAAACAAGGTTATGTGATAGTAGCGTTAATGCAGAAAATGTCATGATGATTTTAGAGCAATACATACTGGCTTCAAGATCACATCTTTTCCAGGTACATGCAAGCATGTTTTCCCTAAAAGACTATACAAAATTATGCTATGGAAAGGAGAGGAATTAAGGTCACAGCAAGACAGAATACATGTGTGAAAGAGAGGAACCCAAGTGGAAAGGTGAGGCTGCAAGGAGCAGAGAAGGTTTAGGATTTTAAGTACTTAGGATCAACTGTCCAGTGCCATGGAGAATGTGGAAAAGAGGTGAAGAAGCATGTGCAAGCAGATTAGAACAGGTGAGATGAGTGTCAGCGGTGATGTGATGAGGGGTGATCAGTAAGAATGAAAGAAAAGGTGTACAAGACGGTGGTGAGACCAGGGATGTTGTATGGTTTAGAGACTGTGGCACTGAAGAAGAGTTGGGAGTAGCAGAGGTTGAAATGTTGAGCTTCTCTTGGGGAGTAAAGAGGATGGATAGGATCAGGAATGAGTACATCAGAGGGATGGCACACGCAAGATTTTTTGGAGAGAAAGTCAGAGTGAGCCAGACTGAGATGGTTTGGACATGTACAGAGGGATAGTAAGTCTATCGGAAGCAGGATGGTGACGTTAGAACTGGCAGGATGGAGGCCAAGAAAAAGACCAAAGAGGAGATTAACGGATGTAGTGAAGGAGGACGTGAGGTTGGTTGGTGTGACAGAAGAGGATGCAGAGGATAGGGTTAAATGGAGGTGGATGATACACTGTGGTGACCCCTGAAGGGAGCACTCGCAAGGAAAAGAGGAAGATCATAGAAAACGATGCTGTGCAAACATTTAAAAACATGGCTGCAGAAGAAAAAATGAAATGAAATGAAAATTACAATGATCCCGTACTGTTGAAGGCTTTCAGGCACGTGAAGAGGATAAGTGGGATAAAACAACATCTGAAAAGCTGGATAGTTCAGAAGTTCAGAATGTTTTCAAGCATAAATAAAAGAAAATACAATAACGCAAGGTGGTAAAAATGATATATTGATCTATTTAATTATCTATTGTGTTGGTTGGCCTGAAATACAGAAATTGGTATTTACAAATGAAATGAAGTAGCATGGATAAGGGTAATGACATTTTGTGGGTTCATACTGTCTAGAGTTAAATAAGAATCACCCCCAATCCTTTTTTTTCCTCCTCTACTGTCCCAACTTTGTCTGGCTTAAGAGTCATACAATAAATGTCATGTTGGCTTAACTTTGCACTCCACCCAGCATGGATGAAGGAAAGAGTATATTTGAGGGACATTTCATGTGCACTGAAATAAGGAAGCAAGAAGACAGAGCAACTATAGCTGAAAACACATTGTAAAACCATTAAACCATGTGCCCCAGAAACTAAACAGAGGGAAAATAAAAGCATACAAAATAAGGTGCAGACATACAGCACTTGATGCAAAATAAACAGGACCTGATCCTGTTGTGAGCTGTGTTCAGCAACTACATATACAGACAGAGACCTACTGTGTAGAGGTGGCTGGAGGTCTGTAAAGGTATCCATTTTTGTGTCTGGTGCTTGAGCAGCTCAGTACTCCGCTGTATTGAAGGTTTCCAGAAACTGTACCATGAAGTCTGAGAGGTCATGTTCTGTCTGTACAAATCTGAAATGTTTTGCTCCTTTGAAGGTGTGCTCTATTTCTATTACTATTTCCTGTGCCACGCTGGTAGCTAAAATTCACACTGAAATAATCAGATAAGGTTCAAACAGTTTCACTCAACTAGTCTAACTGAAAACACTTCCCAGCTTTGGTGCATTTTAGGGTTGGGTGACACGCCTTTACACAGGGGAAGAAAAAAAACAAACTGGTTTGACAACATCAGCATCAACTCAGCACAAGGAGCTCTAAACGTCATACATTTAAAGAGACAGGACACTAAGATTTAATAACCTAGAGATCAGACCATAAAAAAAGGGTTAAATCTCATGATTAATATGTGTGTGTACTGTAATATTACTCAATGTGCATTTTGATAGTTAGTTTACAACTAATACTTGTAATACTTTATCTAATAATTACTGGTATTTCTGGAAATGGGAAGTGAAATTAAATTTTTAATGTTGTTAGGGTATGTGTCTTCTTGGATTAGATCAGAAAATCTAATAATACTTTCACAACAGCGAGTCAAACAGGGAACAAAGTTTAAAAAATGTCAACTTCCAAAATCATCTACCATTGAGGAACTAACATGTCCCTCTATAATATACTGAGAGAGCATAATAACAAAAAACAACCTTTGCAAGATACGATCAAAGATGTTTTAGACACACAAAATGTGCATTTAATGGTAATGCAGACTACAAAGGAATACAAAGGAATTAAAAGGGATATTTTGTGGAGTTATAAGAACTTAATGTGTATCATCTGCAGCATGAAGCAATAAGGACACATGCTCAGAATATGAGTTAACCATTCCTTACCCATCTCTTACCCTGAATATATTTTTTTTAAAATTGCATGTTTGTTTGTAATCAGACTTTTTCATGGGTTGTGCAAGCAGTATAATAAATAACACTGATGCATCGACTGTTGAGAACTGGAAGACTGCTCAGTGAATCTTCTCACACAGCTATGTAATTCACACTGAAATCCTAATCAAAATGATGCTTCTTGAACTCTGGGTTTTACAATCAGCTATGTTGAAAGGTTCATTGCAGATCTAAGTTCAACATGTGTAAATGTCACAAAATGGAGTATTTGGATCTGATAATGATGAAAGATTTCTAACACTGCAACCACACTAACCCCCTTTCAGTCGGGAGAGATGAGTGTATCTCACCATTCAAACCAACTCAGCCCTGAAAGATTAAATTAAAATCATCTGCTGCAAAAATGACAGGAAAAAAAGTGCAATAGATAGTATTTGCCTGACTTTGATAAATGTTTTAAGTTGCTTTAGATTCTGTTGTCCCCATACTGAGTAGCAGTTCATCAGAAATCCTCTCTGACTCGCCAAAATAAAGTTACATGGATCCTTATTTACTACACGTAAAAGACTAACTACACATAAGTACTTCTCACAACCGTTTTCCAAATATCCCTTTAACTACATCCAAGAGAATTTTGTCTCATCTGTTCCTCCATACAGCCAATTAACTACTGCAGTTACCAAGAAAACTATTTCAGAACCGTCTTACTTGAATTTTAAAGCCTTTCCTCAAACACTACTGAACCCTTTAGACACATAACCTGTTGGCGACATTCACACCCACTAAATAAATGGCACATTGTTCACTTATGAAGTTTAGACGCTGTGATATTTATTGCAGCGTGTGTGTAGAGTCTGTTGCCGTTACCCTGTCCAGTCTCTTCTGCCAGCTCTCTTCCCGTTTAACCATCAACTCGATGCAGTGGGACAAAGTGGAGAGGATTCCTGCTGTGGTGGCCTTGAAGGTGATGGCTTCACCCTTAAAGTCTATCCCATTAATACCTTTGGGACTACTGGGAGCAAACACTGGCAAAAAACAGGAACAAATAAATACTGAAATGTGACAGCAGCCACATGACAAAATCAAAAACATACATTTTATGAACTTCATGTTTAAAATGTATCAATGCTTGGCAGACCAACCGAAATTATTTAAATTTTTCACTGACACTAATAACTAAAACAAAGAATGGAAAGACATGTATGCAGGTAGACTTACATTTCTCTTTGCTGCCATTGTTGTTTTGATTGTGTTCACCATCTGGTCTTGTAGTGGTGGGAAATTCATCTTCATCCTCCTCTACTACTGGTAAGAAAACAGCAGTAAATCTGAGAACAGCCTACCATGTCTCTGCCCTATGCAGAGAACAGCTGAATACTTCCACAACCTCAGATTTTACCATCCAGGAGTTACTGTGAACAATTCATTCACAAATACACTGTAAATAAATACACTAAACTGTAGACAAAACACTATTTAAATATTTTTGTCCATTGGATATTTAATGTTATTGTTTACATTTTTTAAAACAGTAAAAGAATATATCAAGTATTGTCGGCTGATTACCTCTGTCTCTCTGAAATTCGTCTTTGGAAACTGCATCAGCACAGGAGTCAAAATATTTCTGAAGGGTGTCCACTTGTCGGCACAGAATATCCCGGAAGGTTTCCATTTCTGCCAGCTTCTCACGCAACCTGTGCCCCTTCTGAGGAGAGCAAAACAGAGGTTAAAACACCCATGTAAACAACAGACACCCCAAAAATGGGTTTCAAGTGATATTTTTCTATTTCTTTGTTATGACAGTGTACTTACGATTGTGATATAAATAAAAACAAATAAAAAAACTCAATGAATATGACATCTTAACAGCACTGTAGGGTTGTAGTCTGGGAGTATGTTAAGTATGTGCCCATGTACTTTTAACCAGTTTAATCATGGCATGTTAAGATATTTATGGACACATTTAAAGTCAGGGTGTTTTGTGTTTTTACACTGGCGTTATTTAATCTGGGCATGAGTGTGGTTCACTTGGGTCAGAGTGAAAACGGCAGCAGCACTCCTGCGCACACCAAAAGGAGCACAACCGGACTGCTTTGACGAGGTAGTCTTGGCATAGCCATCAGCGAACTTTGGTGTGGTCTGTTTGTATTGTGAAAGCTCTGCAGCTTCAATTCAACTCTGAGGGAGGTGAATTTTTTGTACATTGCCAGGAGAACACCAACATGCGACCATATGAAGACAGCCTCAGTCACTTGTAACTGTGTTTTACTACCTTGAAGGAGGACGTAGATGTGGAAGACAAGGCACTAGCTGCTGAAGTGAGAGACAACATGGAACCATGACGCCTCAGACTTGTTTCTGAACCATATCCAGATTCAGCCTTCAGTCCAGTGGAGCGGGGAGGAGAGCATGTGAAGCAACAAACAGAGGAAGCAGAGGTAACACAAGATCAGTTCAGCCCAAACATAAGACGACTCAGTCTGTAGTTCAAAAGTCTGATGAAAGTCTGATGCGGATCAAAACTAGAAAAATTGTTATCAGTTCTAGCAGTCAGCATCACTGAATAATGTTCATCAGGACCTACTGTACAAGTAATCAGGAAGAAAGCCAAAAAATAAATCAAATCAAAATGAAATACCTCACACCAACTTTCAAGTGCAGTGGTCAAGTGCTGTTTTTGTCTCGTTTTGCAGCTACATAACCTGTGCTACAGTTTTAGAGAATGACCACCGCTGCTATAGTGGAAACTCTTATCTGGATTCTGGACCACTGTTCAGTCTCCTATAACGCTGTAAAGCACATCTATGACCAGGCATTTGGGAGTGGCAGTGCGGGTATAAAATCTTAGGGGCCAACTTATTTTTGTGCAATTCCCGGCACTGCTAACACAAAAAGTGTTAGAGTATTATTAGTCATATTGTATATGCAAGCACTCCCAGCAGCCACACCAAAGCAAAATATTCGTGTTTGTCCCACATGCAGCTGTTCATCTATGACAGAGAGGCACCAAAAAAAAAAAAAAAAAAAAAAAAAAAGATCATAGCTCATTACTGGAGTCCAACTATATTCCATACCCATCTTCAGCCAGTGTAAACAACAATGCCTTAAAATCCTTTACTTATTAATCAGATCAAGGTTTTAAGCTTTCCAAGTGCTGTAACTTAAATTGTCAGCTCAGTTTCTTTGGGTATGATTTTCCTCTCAGTCATAAAAATAACAAAAGACTAAGATTTTCTATTGCCCAAAGAGACTGCTGGAAAAAATCTCAAGAACAGCGAGGAAATTGAGGAGCAAGTCAGGTGACGATCTCAAGACGAAGCACTTACACATTCCTCTGCTGCAGACTCTCATATCACAACAGTGTCAGAAAACTGCTGTTAAATAAATGGTAAGCAGGGGGAGAGCTGAGTGGGAGAGCGTTCAAGACAAGACAAAAAGGTCTCAGTGTTTTCTGTCAGGGTTTTTTCTCGTTAAAGCGATCCAGGGACTGTTATATAAGGATATAATGTTACATAAACATAATTTTTATATGATCACTAGAAAATTAACTCAGAAATAAAGGATGTTGAGAAATAAAAATTGTGACACACACACACACACACACACACACACACACACACACACACACACACACACACACACACACACAAAGTATATACATACTTCCATTTATCAGATACAGAGCTTTACTTTAATGCTTGTCTGAGGGATCTACAAACACTGGGACTAGGACACTCTACCATGTGTCCAACATTGCTGTAAAACTTGAGTGGTACTAAACATCTTTTTAATAACTTAATAGTTAACTAGTATAACTACAAACTATAAACCGTAAACACAACCAATTTTCAAATCAGGTGAAATTTAGTCTCCATTTAGCTGACATATGTAAAAGTATCAATACTACGCAGGTTTCCTTTTAAATTGGACAAACTGAACTGGAAATAAATATGAGTTTTATTAATTAATATTTTTTTGAGAAATCCCGATCTAAAGAGGAAAAGACAAAAAACATCACTTAGTGGATGAGTGAGGCTCATCAAAAACAAAATACTTTTATATAAACTTAGCACAAAAAGTAAGGAAACTTGTGTTTTGTAAATTATTTCTCTTTGTTTTAGTTTCAAGACTTAATTGCATTTTAACAAATAACTATCTATTGTTCTTTTTTCTCTCTTTCTTCCTTTTGTTTATATCTAAATCATGCTTTTTATTTATGTGATGTTTTAATGTCTCTGTAAAGCACGTTAAATCACCTTGTTGTTGTGCTATTTAAATACATTTGCCTTTGTTGTAACAATACTTCTCGCTAATAAATCATACGGTTGGAAAGTCTGTTTATTTCCTTTTTATATGGTGCCACATTTCATAAGGAACATGCATTTGTGGGATGAGCAGCAGAGCTGAGTATGTGGGTTGTACCCATGGAAAATGGTCCAAATCTCGTCTGCCAATGCCAAACAACTTATTTTGCCATTTTGTTTGGTGTGATGGTGTGATGCTGCCCCACACCATCACACTGGCTGCAACTAAAGACGTTACACTAATCGGTGCAACAATCAGCATAGCGTTCTCCATGTCTTCTGCACACTTTGACCCTACGATCCAAATGTCTTAGGCAGAACCTGGACTCATGTTGAAAATGACATTCCTCCACATGTTCAGGTTCCGGTGCACGTGTTGCCGACACAGGCGCAAGAGACAAATAGCAACAGCAAAATAGCCGTTTGGCATTGGCAGAAAACATTTGGCAAATTTGTCACGGGTGCAACCCACATACTCAGCTTTGCTGCTCATCCCAAAAAGGCATGTTCTTTCAAAATGCAGCACCATTTAAAAGGGAAATAAACAGGCTTTCCAACAGTATAACATTTACTGCCAAGAAGTATCGTTACAACAAAATTAATCTACAAAACACAAATTTCCTTACTTTGTGTGCCAAGTTATATAAAATATATATAAAAATAATATAACTATATATACACAATCCTGAATTGTATACTTTTAACTAAACTTGCACTGCAGCGAATAGATGACCAACGAGTGACCGTGCCAAACACTGCCATCTTAATCCACCTGATACACTGTATGACAAACATGCAAACTCAACACCCACACATACAAAAACAAGTTAACTGACATTTTGTATTTTTATGACGTAAATGACTGACAAACATCAGTGTATAGGAGACAGAACATAGCAGCTTCAAACAAAAAACGTTTACAAATCTAAGCACACTCCTGTCTGAAAAACTCCCAGCAATCAAACATGCACTAAAAGCCAAGAAGTTATGAATTAAATGATTTATAGGTCAATAGTAAAGCTATTCCATATACGTGCAAATAAAACACAAAATTTAGGCAATGCATGGACAGGGCAAAATGGGGCATGTGTAAAAATCCTCCATATCAAAATACAGGCACAGTAATTAAATGTCAGTGGTCAGTGAGCAGGCAGAATGCCAACATGCTATAAGCCCACCATTCGGCCATTCCAACAGCCAAAGCAGAGCAGGGCACTGCTGCAGTCCTGGCGGTGTGCTGGCCCCAACATGGCCAGTCCTTCCCAACACTCTGATCTGACAATGCAGAATCTTTAATCCAGTTTCCCCGTTTCCCTGGACACACCTCTCTACAGAACAAAAAGGAAGAGGAGCAGGTGAAGAAGAGTAGCCGTAAAGGCTTATCTTAGCTCACCAAAGAAAACAGAGATATTAGAATCAAAGGAAGAAAAGGAAAAAGTAGTCAGTTCCTTCCGAGCAGTTGGAGGCGAGGCAGATATGAGATGCTCCCTGAAGCAGAAGAGACAGAGTGGCTCAGAGGAGGAGTCTTGTAATTCCCCAGCAAAGCGAAGCAGGGTCTGCTTACAATCAGGTGGCCTGATTTCGCACTCAGGCTCGAGGATACACACTCAAATACTCGCTTCACTCTTGCTAAATACATACATCAAGAAACCACACACCCTGATACGCAAAACGCTTTCATCTCTTCCGCCTTTCGCTTCAGCATCCATCCCTGAGTGACCATCAATAATTGTGTGCACTGGTTTTTTAGAAGGGTGAGAGTGGAAGTGCATGAATGCATGTATTAAAGAGAGACGAGCACTGTCTGGAACTGTCGGAGTAATAAACTAATGAAGGGAAAAAGAAAAAAAAAGTGGGCGAGTGAAGCTGCCCACTTTATAACATCACACAGTGAGAGAAGGAGAGAGAGAAAGAGTGGGAGGCATAGAGCAGCATTTGTCTGGATACTATACGTTATTTCCATCCAACTCTTTCCTTTCATCCTTTTGTTGTTTTTTTCCCCCAAATTTGCTGATATCTCCTCATCCGGGTCAATGATCTTCAGTCTTCTCACAACCAAAATGAAGTAGTGTTGGGAAAAAAAAAAAAAAACCCAACACAATTCCCATACTCTCGCACATCACCTGTTTAAATCTGTGTGTAGAGATCGGTCTTCTCAGCCTAATCTAGAGCTCGCATCCCTCATCACTTTTTGCTGCAGTGTAACAAGCAATTAAAATGCTGTCATTTAATCAAGAGCTGAACTTAACACTACAATGAGCAACACTTTTCTCTCCAACACCAGTACACCTACACATGAAAAACACAAAATTATTTTTCTTGTTTTCCCTCAGCAGGACATTGTTCTACTATGGTTAGAGAAATTAAAATGGTTTGTTTTTACAAAGTGGTAACCAGTGGGTATTTCAAAGCTATACTGATGTTTGTGAACCCATACTGAATTAAACCTATTAACGTTAGTGACAATAACCAAGCCTCAGTCATGTAATGAGTAAGTGAGTGCATGGAGAATAAAAAAATAAATAAAAAAGGCACAAAAGTGTAGTTCTTAACTCATCAATTCCACAGAAATGCTGTTGGATATAAGGAGCCTCTTTTCTGTTATGGTAAGGAGGTTTTATCGTTTACCTAAAGTATGGTGGAGTCCTACACGTACTGTATATAATTTGTATGCTAATGGCCACAAGTATGACATGTTGTGAAAACAAAAAAAATCTAACACATTCACATCTTCTGTGGTTGTCTGTTCTGTAATGTGTGCACTATTGATGCCTTTCCTTCAAGTAGCTGCATCTTTGTTTCTGGACTGTGTTTGATAGTCTGTACACATAAGACTATAGACAAACAATATACAAAGGAACACCAGTTTGTTGTTCCTGCAAACCATCAGCAGGCTGGACTTCGAAAATTAAGAATAATAAAAATAAATACAGACTAAAATTCCTCACTCAACATAGTCATCAAATACAAAGTAATCCCTTCAACCCTGGCATAAGGCTCATTAAAAGAAGTCAGAAAACAACAAGCTAAAGAGCTACACGATGCAGGGCTGAAACTTCAAAATTCTCTGAACCACAGTACAATACAGAAGCATCTCCTTAGTATGCAGATATTTGCTGAAAAAGTAGTAGAGAGTGTGCTTTAAAACCACAGACACATTAGGCTACTCTGTACGATACTGTCTTTGACCCTGCAAAAAAAAAAAAAAAAAAAAACAAAAAAAAAAAAAAAAAACAAAAAAAAAAACCCTACTGGAAGTAAACACACCATGATGCAAGGCCTTCTTTTTCCATTTGGGAGCCACACAGAAACACTACCTACGTAATGCAGCAGGTTGTGTTGCCTTAACCTTACAGAGGTTACTTTATGTCATGGACCAGGCATAACCCTGAAATATTCTCACACTGCTGCTAATGGACCAGAGACTCACGGTTACTCACACCAACACAAAAAAATACACCCAGAAGCACTAACAAAATGATCCACAGCTCTATTTCAGTGTAGAAGAAGGGCTGACGAGTGTTCACGGGATAGTGATCATTTTTCACTGGACACTGGCCAAACACTACTTTTCATGTGGCAAACAAAACATTAGATAAGTAATAAATACCAATAAAGTAACATTAGAAAAACTGTGGCTATTTAAATCTTTTAAAAGTTACTAACTTAAACTAAACTGCATATTCAGTTAAGTAGATTGTTTTATATAGATTACATGATCAACTGCTCAGTATTACATAATGATTTAATTTTATTTTTATGGGTCCTACAGATTGAAAGTGTCTCCGATGAAATTAACTAGTCATTATACATATCCTGCTAAAACAATTACAGTTGACGCATGTTTAGCATTTCTCATAGGTTCACGGCTTTAGTCTGGTGCACACCTGAGACTCTTGCAATCTGGATTCTTGCCACTGTCGCCAGATTCAGGTATTTTAAATTCTTTAGTTCTAGGTGACTAAACACTTGCTGGGAAGTAGAACTGTCCCTAAAAATAACAGAAGGGCAGAGGAAGAGAGAAAACCTACTGCAGCTGTAAATTACACAAGAATGCATTAGGGACTCCCTTACTGAACGGAAATTAAATAAGTGGACATAAATAAGGGAAATGACATTATCCATCCATCCATCTTTTGACACTCATTTGGGACTGGGTTGTAGGGGTAACAGCCTGAGCCAAAACACTTAAGAGAAACCAAAGATATTCCCAAGGTAACCAAGATATAAAATCTCTCCAGCAAGTTCTGGTTCTTCTCCAAGTTCTCCTTCTGGTGGAATATGTCCAAAACGGTCCCAATCAGCATGACAATTAATCTGCCCAACTTTTTTATCCAACTGGGGACTATTTTAATCAGACCTGGAGGTCCTAATTGTCATCCCAATTGCTTCACATGTGAGTAATTGCTGGTGGTCTCAGCTCAATGACACCAGCAGGACCACATCAACTTCAAAATGGAAAGCAGCAGTTATAAGATGACCAAAGTGGAAACCCTGCACCCACTAACTGCACCTATATATTCTGAATCAGACGTGTGCTTGTTGGATTGAAGGGCAAAGTTAACAATTGCCTACCATGGTTGTTGGGGTGTGGATATCCATGTAGCATAATACATAAAACACACTACTATTACATGCACATACATAACAAACAATGTGCGGTTGCATATTGAATTCATTTTGTGAAAAGCCAATGCTTCTCCATGGAGTTAAGGGGCTGCACGACTACCGGTACTCAGAAAATTGTAGGAACAGGAGTTACTATGATCAGTGGATACATACTTGACTGATTTTGTACCATAGTTATAAAGAGTTGAAGATCACCAGCTGTTGTACGGGGACGTATAAAAACGAAGAACTGCAATGCTACCAAATGGACCAATCGTATTTATTGTGATACGCAACCAACAACACATAGTAACATCCAGAGTGTGGAGAGTGCACATCAGGGTATGGTGTAGGGCTCCCCAAAACAGAAAAACTACGCTTGTTTGTTTGATGCTAAAGCATAAAACAGGCCTCAGGTCCACAACTGAACAATGTTGGTAACTTGCGCGAAAACTGTAAGCTGACTGAAATGTTTAATATCTGTAGTGTGAAATTTGTTATTTTGTAATTTGGTGGCGTTAATATACAGACTGCTCTGTTGGCCCTAGTAGTCCATTTAAATTGAGAGACCTCTGTCAACCACTGTGTTCAGTTAATGACCAATCCAAGCATCCACGACTACAGAATACTGCGCATTTTTTTGTATAGTTTTATAAACCTGCCAAGAACTTACTAACATTTATTTCTACGATGCAACAAACTCACAGCACATTTATTTTTCTTAACTCACACTTAAATGATATATGGATGGCTTTGAAGATAAATAAACAGCAGCAAACTGAATCTGGGTCAGACAGTGTGCTAAAGACCATTTAGTTTTACATATTCAATGTGTAGGCGTCTTCTTAGTCGGGGCTAATCTGCTGCATCATGAAATCAGTACTCCTGACCCATTCAACAAACTCTTGAACAGAAAATCAATGAAAACGTTTATCAGTCTAACTCAGAAATTCAGTGCAACATAGTTCTCAATCTTACAATAAAAAACAAACAAAACAAAAAAAACAAAAAACAAATGCATAACATTGTTATGTTGTAGGGAAAAAAAAAAAAAAAAAAAAAAAAAAAAAAAAAACACACACACACACACACACACACAACATTGTCCCCAAGTTAATCTTTGCACTTCCTTTATTCAGACTTTAAACATCTGTGTTGAGGGACCAGCAGCATTCTATCTGATGACTAGGGATACCCCAACATCAACTACACTCCCCAGATTCCACACATTCCCAGTGTAAGGAACTCCCAGTGTGTGTCCAAATCCTCTGTCTTGCCACACCCAGCTCACACAACGAAAAGCACATAACTCCCTGTCTGGTCTAAGGCACAGGAAGGGGATTTAGGGAAAAAAAAAACTGACCTCAAATTCAACCTAAATATTGCAAGTGAATTAAGGCATTTTATTTAATGAATAGGCAATAAATAAAATAAGAATTAAATAGCTGATTCAGACACAGTGAACATTCATTAATTGTCTATCAGGAGTTAGCACTTTTGGAATGTCTGCAATTCTCATAAATTGAATGCAAATTAAACACAAAACAACCACAAAGACACAGTAATTAATGTCAAAAAACAACAAAACCAAACTACTCACCTTGTGCAGTTCTATTGACTCTATCCAGCGCCGTCTGTGTTCGGGATCCTCTGCTCTGAGGTACCAAACACTGTCATTCACGCTGATGTCAAAACGACACTCGTCAAATTCATGGGGCTGTGCAGAGAGAGACCGAGACAGAGAACAGGGCTTGAATAGAGTTAAGTAGAGTGGCATGAGTATGGTCAGGGAATACTACAGCCAAAACTAAATATCTTTATCTGAATACCAAAATACAAAAACACACTGTAAAGCTATTCTTTACCTCAATGGAATGAGAAATAGCAGCACAATGCTGCTTCTTAACAGCTCTTTGTCTGCAAGACTGGATGACTTGCAATGGCACATTGTAGAAACACATGGACTCAGTCAGAGAAAACCACACAATAAACAGACATTTTTATTGAAAACTGATGCCTCACGTCTGTTGTCCCACCCCTAGATGACTACAGCAGAGCTGCACAAAGAAAAACACTAACTGTTCCAGCATGAACCTAGGTCTTCATAACTTTTCCTTCCACTTCTAGGAGAATTCTTTCAACTATTACACTCCTCCACTTCTACTATGCACCCCACCCAGCTTCAAGCATTGAGCGCCTTAGGCACCCAAACATGTGTAACAAAGAATTCACTCGTTTCCTCTCACGCTGGAATTTGACCACTACTCTCAGCTGAGAGCAGCTCTGCTCTGCAAACATTCACAAGAAGTCGTAAAACACAGTTCATTTGAATGTCCTTGCTTTCTCATTGCTTTCCCACTTCTGGAACATCAAGAATACAACTGCCTTATCAGCTGACATAACTTTATGCTGCCTAAGATTAATTTAATTTGCTGAATGATGGTCATGTGCTGCCTTATTTCCTGCCAGTGACAACAACTTGCACTCAAATTATGGCAATAAAGCAAGTCTGTACAAATTTGAATTAAATTGTTGAGACATTTTTCAGCACATGTCACAAGTTACTCTACAACCCTTTGACACTTTCTACTAACCATACCAATATTCTAAAACTCAAAGTTTTCCTAAAGAGGCGGATGTAATGTCACAAATACAATTCAATTTGAAGGCATCACTGTAAAGAAAGGAGTAATAATATCAAGTGCATCCAGCCTTGACAGAATTCTCTAACCAGTGACCGTCTTCTATCTTACTGTGGTGTATCAGACACAGACCATAAACCTCAATGTTACAATCAGGTTAATAACCCTTTCCTTCTGACTGGAACATTGCTTTTCCCCTACTGCAAGCACTATTGTACAGCCATGCTGCACAATGTCCAAGACTCCGGATTCTTCAATGCAAGCAAATAGGTTATGAAGTAGTCTTTGTGTGCATACATGCTTGTTTTGCAAAGAGATTAGTGTGTAAAAAATGAATAGAAATTACATCTGCTTATATGAGATTGTTCTGTACAAAATAATGTTAAATACTATAAAAACGCTTAACAGTTTGAACTGATAGGGACTTTTGATAACAGACTGTGTCATATAAAAGGAATTTTTTTTGAAAAGTCACATGTCATGCATGTTGCGTTTAGGTATGAGAACAGTCTGGTCTGGGTTGATGGCTACATGGTGGATAACACACTTATGTCAGAAAGAAAAGCAGCAGGGTTAGTTTTCTGAGTCCTCATACTACAGCCTCTTTAAATTGAATTGTGTTTACATATTTAGTAACGAGAGGAAGTGAGAGATGGCTGTGTGGGTCATATAATTACAAATGGGCAAGTTTAATAAGACCATACACCAAAAGGCTGCTACTTTACTAGAAGAAAAACAAAACCAAACACATGGAGCACCTTTCCAGTGTGCACATACACAACAATTGCCATTATCTTAACACAAATATACATTCTCACTGGATGCCTTACAGTAAGCTTTTATGCTGATGTTTCCATCCAGTTCCGAGTTAAATAATCCTATTGCAGATAAGTATACGATTCACAGTAAACCATTTGTTTGGCCTATGTACATGGTGGTGTGCTCGGAGAACAGTGAATATTTAACCTGAGAGTGAGACTTTAGCTTATCTGACCTGTGCAGGCTGAATGCAGGTCCAATATCTAAAATATTTGGTCGAAGCTTACATTTAACCATAAGAAACAGTATTTACAAGTAGACAATAACCGTCATAAAAAAAAAAAAATTAAAAAAAAAAAGAGGGCAGAGAGCGTGCATCAGTAATCTCTTAAGACTGACGGGCTTTGCAGGCTAAACTACAAGTGTCAAACCTCCTTTTGGATCTTAAAAGCAGGTGCCTTTTAAACTCAAGGAGGGGCGTGGATAAAAGCTCAAACCAGCGTTTAGATGTGATCAAAACATTCAGAACCAATAGAGGAAAATCCAGCAGATTAATGATGAAAGAGCTGAAAAATGTAGTACAGTTATAGTACTGACTTTCATTATCGTTTGTTTCCATGCTTTAGATAGCAGAAAGGTATCCGTCCTCATATGGGAGCCCATACTTACTGTGATGACAGCCTTGCTAAGGCACAGAGAACCCCTGCAGCCATATTCACGTTCATCCTCCGACTTGTAGTAACTCAAGGTATTGTTTTTCAACACGACCCATCGGTCCTGCCACCCGTGAATGTAATTCGTCCACTGGGAACAAACAAGACGTATTAGTATCGAGCTGCTCCATGAAATCAACAGACTTCATAGCCTTAATAAAATATACAGGAATCAACTTAATGCATGCAACTTGTGCAGTTCACGTGACTTTCAAACTAGTAATGCATGATTAAAAGGAATATGCTTAGTTGCTCAGGAAAAAAAAAAACAGAACAATTTAAACTATTGCCATGAAGTTACCTTGCTTAAAACACCTCCAAGTTCCCCAGGCTGTCCGGATTCTGGGTCCACATCATCGTCCGAACCTGACGATGAACTTTTTTCGGACATTGAATTCCAAGTTTCGACGCAATCTGAATCTGATCCTGTCGACGAAAATCACGCGGCTCGACGTTAGTTGCTTGATTAGTTATCAGCTGAACGGCGTCACGCACAAACCTGCCCGCAGCTTGCTCAACTCGACCTCAACGTCGGCGAAACCTTGTTAACTTTGTCCACGAGTGAGCGCCCGACACGGCGAACAAGTATCCCGGCTCTCCCAACGTCTCCGGACCGCGCTCGCTGCTCCCGAGGTGACAGCTGGCTCTTGATTTACCGCGGCTGCGGGTTTTGTTTTGAAACTGACGTCGAGGACGCCTAGCTAACTTAGTTAGCTGTCAACCGACGCAACTGGCTAACACTAACTTTACTTCGATACTCGCGACGTCTCCTCCGAGTTATCTTCGCCGCAGACGAGATTTCCTTATAGA
Source organism: Xenentodon cancila (assembly GCA_014839995.1). Lineage (NCBI taxonomy): Eukaryota > Metazoa > Chordata > Actinopteri > Beloniformes > Belonidae > Xenentodon > Xenentodon cancila. The sequence continues at coordinate 21,897,732 of CM026202.1, forward strand.
AAGACCTTCGTGCGGATGCTGTGGTCCAACTTCAGCCCTGCAACGACCAGCGCAGCGTCTCCCTGCTGGTTCCGCAGTTCTGTTAGCACTAGCGGCGAGATCCTCGGGGGGAGGAGCCGCAGCCACGCGCGCCGTGTGTGTGCTTCACTGACTCGCTTGTAGTCAAGACAACCACAGTTACGGCCTCAGCGGAAACTGTCCATGCGTGGATGGAAATAAGAGCGTTGTGTTGTTTTCTTTTCTACGGCGGAGTCCTGGTGCAACTTTACCTGCTTAAGAATACGTATAACCCGGAATAATTGATTTGTAAATACATACTAACACAACACAAATACAACTAATCGCGTGTACGATGTTGTTATACGTGTCGTTTGCACGCGTTGTGGTGTGTACTCAGCGGAAAAACTGGAAATGGGAGTTTTTAGTTTCCTTATTTCTTAAATGTTTTTTTTACAGTATTTCCTCCTTATATTTTTATTTTATTTTGGGTGCATTCAAAAGCAAAGTTGTTGTACTTTATAATTTGCTGAGTTTCTGTCCAACTGTCACAGAAGTGGACGTCTGAACAGCAGGGTAGAAAAACATCCAAATTTGACAGAAAATGTGTTTCTTCTTGTTGTCATTGTACATACAAATGTGTGATGGCACATACCAGCGTGTCATGTGCAAAGTGGCATGTGCCACCACACTTTCAAAAAAAAAGAAAGAAAAAGCCAGATGTGTGACAAAATGACAGGGTGTCACAGATACCATAAACCCCCATCCCACAATGTTGAGCTGTGTTGTATTTTATGTCTCCTGTTTAGTGATTTATTGGTTATGTGTCCTTGTGCTAAATAAATAAATGCCGTTTTCTTTTAATCTTGTGTTTATGATAATCTTTTTTTAGATTAGTTTGTGAAATGCCTTTTTCTTTGTTGTATTTTGGGCTTTGCTGATTTGGTTTATATTGTTGCCCCCCCCCCCCCCCCCCCCCCCCCCCCCCCTTCACATTGAGGCAGCCATAAACTATGCCAAACTGTGCTAAAGGTTGAGTTTAATTTAATTCTTGATCACTATTCTTCTGCATGCCAGATATTAAGTGTACTTTAGTCAAACAGATAACACCTCAGTCAGAGGTTCATGAACCTCTCTCATATCAGAACATATCACTGTTTCGTGCCATAAACAATCATTCACAAGCTTCAGAACAAAGTGACACAACGTTTAGACTTTGGTTTTCTGACCAAAAAACACAAAACACTTCATACAAGTCTGCGCGCTTGTAGAAGTATGAATTGTTTTTGTTTTTACAGCTTGAAAAGGATATAAAGATCCAAAGACAAACCTTTTAATTTACCAATCTGAAGTGTGAGAGTTCTAAAATCAAATCCATTTATTAAAATCTTGGTAAAATGTTAGTCATTTAACTCTTTCTTATCCTTTAATGCCGCACCAAAAACAGTCATTAAGAAGGTCATTTTTTACATAAATGATTCTTTTATAATTCGTGCAGTTGTACAACAAAAAGGTTGCATATAAATGAAAATTTTGTTCATAAATACTTTAATCAGTTTTGTTTGGTCTCATCCTTGTGAGCACGAACATAACAAGTTTGTGAATGTATTCAAAGCTTCGTCGAAATAAAATGTCAACGTTTATTTTTCATTAGATTTCCTCCGTGATTACGGTGACGTAACCGGAAGTTCCGCCAAAACCGCCGCTGTCATAATTTTCAAAACATTTCGAGACGCGGTCGACGGTTTTATCGTTTATTTTGGGTAGTAGGGACTGCGGATGTGCGTTCTGTAATTATTGACTCTATACATTCGTTTGGTCCTACTCATACATTGATCCACAAGAGCTACGATATTTTAAAACTGAAAGTAACTTGATAAAAGGGTCGGAATCGTAAACAAGATCCGGCTGCACTGAAAAGAAAAAAACCCAAAACAAAACAAAACCCTTCAAAGGCTGATTCTTAAAGGATGGAGAATGGTGCTTCCTCCTCTAAAGAGGAGGGGTTCCTCTCCAGGATGGCGATCAACGACAACAAGGCTGGTATGGAGGGTCTTGACAAGGACAGGATCAACACGATCATAAGGGAGTCGTCCAAGGTCGGTGCACACGCGACATGCACGCTCACTGCCATCCCCACACTAGAGCAGATGGGAATGACCCTCATGTGTGGCAAGGAGCATCTAAGCCAAATGAGTAAATAACATACAAGCTGGATGTACTGTTGTGTGTTTTCAGTCCAGCTGTGCTACAAAAGCAACACAGCTCCTCTTTCCCTTGATCCTTTTCACATAGGGGTCCAGGTTTTACGAGAACGAGCTGAAGAGAGACCAGCAGGTGAACCGGCGCATTGAGAAAATGATGCTCCAGAAGGCGCAGATCACAGAACAACAGTTGAAGAAAGCGCAGTCTCAGGTTAGACAGAGTTTGGGCCTGCTGGATCAAATTTGGCACCGCCTTTTACTTCAAAGGTGCTTAAATCTGACGAGGTGTCAAATAGAAAGGTCAAATCAATCTCTGTGTAGGTGGAAAAAAGGGCTTCCGCACTGGAAAAGAGTCGGGATTTAAGCCGCGTGATTGTGCATGTGGACATGGATGCTTTCTATGCTGCTGTGGAGATGAGAGACTGTCCCGAGCTGAAGGACAAACCCATGGCTGTGGGATCCATGAGTATGCTGGTGAGTTAAAATGTTTGGAAAATGGACCGAAGTATCTTAGCAAACTTTTGATGTTGGAAGGTATATGTCAAAGGCATTTGATGTCAAACGTATAAACTTATTAAATATCTGTACTGAGTTGCAGGTTGACTAATCTAACACAAGTTCTATTAATTAATTTTTTAAAATTCATTTTCAGTCAACATCCAACTACCACGCCAGGAAATATGGTGTTCGAGCTGCCTTGCCAGGCTTCATTGCAAAGAAACTCTGCCCCAATTTAGTCATCGTTCCACCTAACTTTGATAAATACGGAGCTGTGAGCGATGAGGTGAGAGTTAAAAACGCACACAGACACAAACAAATGCCACAATGCCTTTTGCATCTTGTTAAATACTCATGAATTTAATCCCTCTGACAGATCAGGGAGATTTTTGCAGACTATGATCCTCATTTCCAGCCAGTGAGCCTGGATGAAGCCTATCTAGATTTTACAGACCACCTGGAGCAGCGGCAGAGTTGGCCAGAGTGCTCACGTACACACTGTTACCGTGCCAGCAACCTGACTGCAGGTACAGACTAATTATACAAAATGCTGAACAGATCCATGATCTGTTGTAATGAATTGCTTTTAAACAGCAGAAATGCATCTGATCAGTATGTGAACTGCATTTTGCGCAGATGAAAAGGAACTTGAGCCCATTCAGGAGACAGAACCAGACATAAAAGACCTCTCTCCTGTCCTGTTTGAGGACAGTCCAAGTTCCTCTCCCTGCCTGCCGGGCTCCGAGGGTGCTGCCGGTGCCTTCGAGGTGTTTGGGACGTGTGTGGAGGAGGCCGTGAGAGAGTTGCGCTTCCGTGTAGAGCAGAAGACCATGCTGACTGCCAGCGCAGGTGAGTGGAAACTGTTACTAATAGTAACAGAGTTTAGATGTATTACATATCAGTGCAGTACAACACAGATTAAGTTCTGTTCCATTAGAGTTAATTCTTGTTCTTCTTTAGTACTGGGACTTTCCCCAGGAGTAAGAGCTTGTTAATGATTATAACTATAGACGCTACTTTGACATAATTTGTCAAGAATTATGTTCAACATCGAGCAGCTTTTACCAGCTATTTAATTACAAGACCTCTATTAATTTACACATTTCAATTTTGTAGGAATTGCTCCAAATATGATGCTTGCCAAGGTGTGCAGTGACAAGAACAAGCCCAATGGACAGTACAGGCTCCCTCCCACCAGAGAGGCAGTCATGGACTTTATCCAGAACCTTCCAGTTCGCAAAGTACACAACAAATCACCCACACAGAAACATTACATGTTTACTAGATGCAGACTTGTTTTACTATCACATATGGGAGTTTATATTGTTGATTGTGACTGTTGTTGGTTTTTTTTTTTTTTTTTTTGCTCAGTATTTTACTTATCTTCAAGAGCACACACACTATCAGCATTTTTCAGTAATCGTTCCCCTTGTAATCAGTATTTCTGTTTTAAAGTTCTATAGTGTTTCTAGATTTGGGAAAGAAATAAAATTATGTCAATAACAGAAAATGTTAATATATATAAAGAAATAATTGGTTTTGTTCTCTTAGGTTTGTGGCATTGGGAAGGTGAGTGAGAAGATGCTGAAGGCGCTGGGTATCACCAGCTGTTCCCATCTCGGACAGCAGATGGCGCTGTTGTCGTTGTTGTTCTCAGAGACGGCTTGGCATCACTTCATGGAGGTTTCTTTGGGTCTGGGCTCCACATATATACCAAGGTAATGTGTGTATTTAATGAAATACAGAGTAACTTATTAAAAAAAGACAAAATACGATAAGCAATTGAGTTCAGAGTGAGGATTTAAGTTTCACTGTCTTTGCAGGCATGAAGAAAGAAAAAGCATGAGCATAGAGAGGTTTGTTTTCAAGAAGCTATTTTTATCCTTTAACAGGGTTTATTTTATTTGTAGGGTTTTTTTTTTGTGTATCATCCTTTTGAATGTCTTTTGATTTCCGTCCTGTCCTCTACTGCTTCATATTAACAGGACATTTGGAGAGCTGAGTAATGCTGAGGAACAGTTGTCTTTATGCAGAGAGCTCTGTGAAGACCTGGCAGAGGACATGAAGAACGAAGGCTTGAAGGTACTGAATGAGGGCTGCTTTATACATTTTCAAACTAAACATATCTCATTAGCATATCTTCTGGACGAGAAAGATGAACAAAAAGGTCTTTTGCTTCTTGTCCTTATAAACACTAAAGCTGCTTTTTCCATGTTTGCTGCTGTTGTTATCTCGTGTTAACACATTGCAATCAGCTCAACATAAGCTTAGACGAGCATGGTATTTGTTTACCTTTGAACAGAAATAAATGTTTTATTTTATAGATAAAAAAAAGAAAAAAAATGGTTATGTTTGGGAAAGAAAGAAAAATGACATCGTATTCTTGGCTTTCCAAGAGTCACCATGACTCCATACTGGATCTCGCACAATTACCTTAACCTGCCCATTCCTGGTGAATCGATGGAAGAAGCGCTGGATGGCTTTGCACGACCATCTCCCCCCTGCCTGGATCTTTTGATAGCAAGAGAAAATGGAGTACCATTAAAGAGACAGCAGGGGCTGTACGATCAGCCCCAGAAGTATTCTCCTGGGAGATGATCACATTTCTGTGAGAAGTCACAAAAGGCCTTCTGATATGAGAGATTACACAGATTTCAATCTCTCATCTATTTACAGCCCTTGCTCACAGTGCTATTGATTATGTCAGTAATTAGGAGGCTGTTGGAAAGTAGTCAGAAGTGGCTTCTACTGTTTTATGTGTCTTCTTCTTTTTCTTTTCATCAAGGGTAAAACAGTTACTCTGAAGCTCAAGAACATAAACTTTGAGGTGAAAACCAGGGCACAGACGCTCCTGTATGCTGTTGCTACAGTGGAGGAGATCTTTGCTGTTGCTAAGGACCTACTGAAAACAGAAATGGAAAATGAAAGCCCCCAACCACTCAGACTGAGACTCATGGGTAATTGGATTTAGCAATAAATAAATACATCTAAATGATCTGTCGCATTCTGCAGGCAGATATAACACCACATGTGGCATTCATTTTGAAGTTTTCTTTGGATAATTTGTTCTCGTGCTTGTAGGTGTTCGAATGTCTGCCTTTGTCAGTGTGGATGATAAAACACCCATGCAAAAGAGCATCATTGGCTTTCTCCAGCCGGTCAAGATCGACTGCAGCGCATCTTGTCAAATAATACATCAGATCCCTGAGAAAGACCAACTCTCCAGTCACCCCTACCAGACCACACAGCTTTTTTGTTGTCCGTCGATGCAGATTGGTCAGAGACGAGAGGAAATTTGCTGGCCGAGTAAGCAGAAGCACATAGGGGGAGGCCAGACTGGTGAGGAACCCCAGCAGTCTTTCTTCCAGCGGGCTCATGCCAAAAGACTGCAGCTTCAGACGACGAATGCAAGCAATGGAGAGGAAGGATGCAGAGAGAAGTCTTCTGTGACTCCCTCGATTGCCAGGCACTCTAAAGAGGATATTCTGTCTGCAACAAAAACAAAGACAAATGATTGTACAGCTCCAGACCTCTCAGAAAATGAATCTGTGCCTCCTGTGCAGGTCCATGCATCCACATCAGGGTATGGGACACATTCGAAAAGCCTCACTTGTCCAGTGTGTTCCAGGCAGGTGGAGACGACCGATTTGAATGTCTTCAACATGCATATAGACCAATGTCTCAACGATGCTGTTACAACAGCAAAGGAAAGCACAGATTCGGATGCAGGTCAAGATTTTGATCCAGAGAGTGATTGTAAGAAAAGTGTAGTAGGGCACACATGGAGCGGGGGGTGTGAGGATGATGAGGAGCAATCAATAAACGGTGTCAGGTCGGTGTCACGCAGAAGTTGTCTTCAGGAAGGCCAACAGAGTTTGAAAAACAATTCTGCTCAGAAGGTTTTGCTAAGTAAAAGTGACAACGAGCCTGTGACATCAGTGAAGTCTCAGTCATGTCAAGGTAAAGGTCGCGCCCTCGTCTGCCCGGTGTGTCAGCTGACCCAGGACACTGATGACCTCACCGTCTTCAACCACCACGTTGACCTCTGTCTGAACCAGGATGTCCTACATGAACTCGGGGGACAGACATTTTCCATAAATCCATCTGCAGTTAAAAAAAACAGAACTACAGGTAAGAGGAAGTATTAAGTTACGCTTTCTTCACAATAGCCAGCTGATGTGCCCTTTTGTTGTGCTGCGTCATTAATCCATCACAAAGAACACTGCTTGCTTTCACGAAATGAAAACGAATGATTAAGACTGTACACGAGCGTATATTCGCCCATTTATTTAAGTACAAAGCAACATTTGTTTCTGGCCCACTAATGAATCCAATATTCAGTCTTCATTTAACCCTTTTTTGTTCTGTAGTTAAACATGCTGGAACTTCGTTGCTCTTTGTGTGCTGGATGCTCCATCAGGTTCAGTAGCTGCTGTTTGGTCCTGAGCAGATTTCGTGGGTAATTTCGTCACTCCAGGTGTGTCCTTTGTACCTGGGTGGATCTTAAATCTGAGGGTCTGTGTGCCTTCTCAGCCGAAGACGGATACAATTCTATCAAAAGCGTCCTTAAACTGTAGGCGTATGACTTCTTTGGGATGAACAGAAGCTTTGTGGGATGGTGGTCTGAGGCCGGTGACCTTGTTAAATACTGACAAAGGCATCGTGTGAGAAGTTTGTATTGATTCAGTCCTAGAAAAGACATCTCATTTCACCCCATGTGGCACCCTTTGCTCTGGTCTTGGAAGTGGCTAAACCGTTTTCTCACCTATTTATTTCCTGCAATGAACCAAAGCCTGGTTTCCTCTTAGACAATTCTGCCTCTAAAATTGCAATCTTTATGTTTCTGGAGAGATGCTGCAGATGTGTTTCTCTTCACTGAATGCCTTTTTTTTTTTTTTTTTTTTTAATCGTTGGAGAAAAGTTAAGGAGTTCTTCCTTTTGTTTGTCTTTTTGTTTCCGGTCATATTACTGATGTCTGTTTCTGTTTTTTAGAGCGGGGACTTCAGCTGCCAAACCAAGCAAACAAAGGCAAAAGCAAAAGGTGAGACATTTTGAAACGATGTCACATGGTTTCTGCGTGCTTCCCAACCTTTTAGTAAAGTGGTAGTAATATATGTGTATCACAATGATTTTGATTTCAGGGAAATTGAAAAAAATCTTTTGTTTTTGTGTTTGATGTAGACGAGACTCGCCTTCTTCTCCTCCGAAGAAGAAGACAAAAGGACTTGGTTTTTGCAACACCATAGACAAGTTCTTCAGGTGAAAGTCACTCACGCCGAATCTCAACTTCCACCTGAATGACGCGAGCGAGGTTTATGGAGGCATCCGGGACATTCGAATCCTCCGGTCCCGGCGAGTCACTGGACACTTTTAATACATGTTACACAAACAAGCCGCTCGAATGTGATTTCAGCTTCAGTCTTTTACTTCCAGTTTTTGTTGTTTATTATTCAGTGGAGTTAAAGCTTTGATTTAATACGTCCTGAATGGAACATGAGGATAATTATGATGCTCTACTGGCTTGTAGATTTTAAATTTATATTCAGTAAGTTATTTTATTATAGTTGTTTTCACTATTTATTCTCTATATGCTATTACAGTGTATCTTTGATAATGAAACTATGACAGTGCTGCAGTAATTTAAGTTGTTGCAATAAACAATCATTTTGTACGAATCTTCCCTTGTGTGGATGTTTTTAAAATCACTGCTCATCCACTGTCTTTCAGTATTGAACTTAAACCAAACACAGTTTTTCTCTGAGGACGTTTGAATTTAACCCGAGCATGCTCCACGCCTCCAGTTAGTGTCCGCCAGGATTTTAGGATTCTGGGATGCTTTACTGGATTTTTCAGTACAGCTTAATCATTTCACTGACAATACTTAACAGATGTACCAGATGAAACTAATATTTCTAATGCATTTATAGTTATTACATTTCTGGTGCTGCTAGCTCATAATCATCCTTAAAAGTGTTTTTTTTTTTTTTTTTTTTTTTTTTTTTACGATAAACTGGTTTAATTACTATCATGACGTATAAATGAAACGGTTTTCTTTACTACATTTTTAATTACTTTGAACTGTCTGCCTTTGTGCTAAATCCCCCCCATAATCTTAAAATATGTGAAAGCCGGCAACCACATCATAGATAATGGTAATAAACGTGCCCATGAAACTGTTTCTGTATATTTAGTAATAATGTCTGTAAAATGTTGGAGAGTATTGATCTTTTATGCTGCAAATTTCAAGGATCTCACACACAAACAGCTCAAATCTTTTATTTTTTTAAACTTATTACATCGCTTTTATAATCTAGTTAGCCAAAACACTATAAATTTATTTTAATGTGACATAAAATGCATTCTTTTATGTGTCGTTTTAAGAAATAGAGCCTATGGCAATGAGTCTCCTGCTGAAAAATAAATATTTTTATTCTGAGCCTTATGTTTCTGGGAAGACGAGCTGAAATACTGCTGGAGCTTTGTATTATCTTTGTGAATCTTTGCTCTGTGACAAAAAGTCAACACAAATGTTTGACATTTGATTCTAATCTTAGTCAGTACAAATATATGAGAGCAAAGTTATGTGTCACCGACTTGTCATGGACACAGGTAACAGTGCGTCTTGTTAAATACAACTGGTCCTCCGAAGGGCGTAAGCAGGAAAAGTAAACATGAATCGGCCCCACGGTGTTCGGAACATAAAGTAGCTGCTCACTTCCATTTCAGGTCTTTCTGCCTGCTGTCTGACAGCTGGAGACACATAAAAGTGGAGTAAAGCGGGGATTTCTCACCTTTAACAAAGAGGTTATTTTACAAGCTTCGCAATGGAAAGGAGAGCATTGGCACTGAAAACTATGATTAAGGAGCGTTGCCCCAAGAGGGAGAATCTGGACCCTCGAAAGTGGAAACCAGAGGAGACCGTCAGGGGGTTTACGGACTTCATTCTCAATAAACGCTCTGACAAGGAGACGGACAACAGCTTTGACAACGAAGAGTTGTGTGAGTGTCAAAAACGGCAAAATGAGAAAAAGTAAAATAGGCTTTACACAGAAAACAGCATAGATACAATTATTTTATCGCACAGTGTTATTTATTAGCTCTTAATGTGGCGTGGTGACTGCATGACCCCCCCACCCCTCCCCTCAAGGAACACTGTATTTCTTTTGCACATACAGTAAACGCAGATCGATTACTACACTTGACTGATTACAGTCTTATATTTATTATACGAAAGCCAGAAGCCATATGAAAAAACTCAGTCCCATTACGTCATTAGATTTTAGAGCATCTTTTTTTTTTTTTTTTTTTTTTTTTTAAGGATCATTGTGTCTCCAGTTTCGTTTATTGAAAGTCGATTGTCAGGGAATGGGGAAGGCCTGCAGCAAAGGAGCCAGTACTTTAACCTGCGCCGGCTGTTTGAGGACTCAAGTCTCTGTTAACTTGACACCTGCTCAGCCAGGTGAGATACCTGGCATACCAGAACCATATCAGAACCACCTTCATGCAATAATATCTTGAAGTAATCCTTTTCAGTTTAATTTTCCTTTAGTCGGCGTTCCTTTAGTTCATTTGGGGCGTGCTGTACTCAGCTGAGGTCTCACTCCAGCTTTTCAGACTGCTTCAGATCTGGACTTTAACTGGGTCATTACAGACACATTGATTGTTTTTTTAAGTCATTCTGATGTATTATTGTCCTGTGGCAGTTGTGAGTCAGACTTTGGCTGTTGGAAAGATGGCCTCACATTTGACTTAAATGATTTTGGTTTACATAGAAGTTCATGGTTGACTCAGTGACTGCAAGCTGCCGAGGTCCTGTGGCTAAAAAGCTGTCCCAAGTCATCTACCCTACTCCATCTCAGTCTCTTCACTCCGGTTGACAATTTGTATAAGGTCTAAGTGCTGATATGCTGTATTTGGTTTCAACCAAACATCTTCTTGTGAACAGACTGGTTAATGTCTTTACTGCGTTTCACTTGTAAGTAATTTTTCAAACTGTAGAATGATGGAAATGATCTCATAACCCTTTCTGGACTGACTGTCAGCAACAATAATCTCTCTAATATTATTGCTGATGGTTTTCCTCCTTAGCATTGTGTTACCAGTGACCTGAATGCCTGAATGCTCGAGTCCAGCACACTGTCAGAACTGCTCTCACTTACTGATGATCAGTTCAACCTAAGTGTCACTAAGTGTGTTTGATTGACACCATCTGGCTGCTACTGATCACCTTAAACCCCATGAAGGCACTGGCTCAGTTTTTGTTTCATAGATGATGACTAGTGCAATATGTCATCTGTTGCTGTTCATTTGAGGTTGTATCCTATTTTAAGACCTGATGAGTAACAGATGATTCATTTATTCTATTCATTTCTATTGATGGTGTACTTTTTCTTAATATGGCTGTATATCATTGCTGCTTGGGAGCGTGTAGCCCTTCATCCTCCTCCTCTAGACATGCAGAGTCTGCCCATTTATCCTTACACGTACTGTAACGCAGTACTGGGATCATGCGAGCTGCTGTGAAGTATAACACACATATGAACAGGGCTTCGTAAACTCTCCTCCTCTGTTGTGCAGTGCTTGAGGAAGAGAAGCAGTTTATGGAAGCAACTAAGAAGAATGACGTGATGACCATGAAGAAACTTGGAAAAGGTCTGAACGCCAATGTGAGGAATGTGGTGAGTCTCGACGAGGCTAACTCTGCATCATATGGGCTGTAATATTTTAAGTCATACAGACCAAAAGCCAGAGCAGTTCTAGGCTCTTAAATGAAAAAGCTCACATACTGTTTAATGTTGTTTGCCTCAGGATAATAGGACTGCCCTTCACTTTGCAGTAGCTGGTAAAAACAATGAAGCTGTTCAGCTTCTTCTACAGCGTAGGGTCAAGGTGGATCAAAAGGATAAGGTAAGAGAGAGTGGAAATGACTGAACCACAACAGCTTAAGTCATGGTTTTGATTGCAATTTTATTTTGTGTTCTGCTTATGTTTAGTATGGTGTGACACCAATTCATCTGGCTGCCTGGTTTGGCAGTTTGGAAATCCTGAAATCCTTAGTGCAGGCTGGGGCTGAACAGAAGGTGGAGAATGAGGTAAGGTAGCACGATGATGAGGTTTCTGTAAGCTGCTAACAAAGAAATGTTCCCCTTCTTCTTTTTGTTAGAAAAAAAACACCCCTCGATTTCCTTTTCTCCCTCAGGAAGGACTGAACATTATGCACTGCGCTGCTATTAACAACCACACTGAAATCATGGAGTATATCATTAATGACCTGCAGATGACAGAACTAGACAAAAATGATCAGGTATCAGCGTGGCTTATTTGTTTGATTAAAATCAACTGTGGGAACGGCTTCCTACCAAGTACACACAGTTAATCTGGCTGCATCGGCCCCACTCCTGTATTCCAGTCGGGACATCGGCCATTTGCGTTGGCAGCACGGCATGGGTGCGTTGAAATGTTACAGGTACTGATGGAGCCCTTCGACATGGCCACCATGAATCCTGACAAGGTGTGTGCGCATTATCTGTATGGTTTCATTTTGTGTGTGTTTATTTTACAGTACATGTAAGGAGATTTACTGCCATATGCGCTCAAGTCAACATTTCTGTGTCATACCTGTTTGAACGCTCAAAGTCACAACAGTCTTTGATGCGAGTCGTTTCCCTCCCTCCCTTCTGCCAGAAAGGAGACACGCCCCTGCACTTAGCTGCCAGGAATGGCCATTTGGACGCCGTCCAACTGCTGCTGCAGAGCTTTGATACTCGAGATGAAATCAATACGGTAGACAATCAGTATAAACATTCTCTCTGTCACGGTTTGGTTTGGGACCGTGTGCTCAGTGGCTGATTTACTGCTGGATGATACTTCCTCCTGGGATTCATTGAGATATATCAAACATGTTCTGGTTTCTACACCTTCTTTGATCTGGTTTGACATCCTGCTCTGACTAATAAATTCAACATGATAAATGTGATGCCTCTGGCTGAGTATGCTCCTGGCATTGGCATTTTATGATGGATAAAATCCAGGTTAAATCGTACTATTTGGTTGTGTTATAAACTGCATAAACTGGTTTCAAGATAATTTTTTCTTTATTACTTCATGCCTTTCCACGTACCCTGCGTGTAAGAAAGGTTGATTGATGTCTGAATTATTTTCGGTAATACAGCAGTTTAAATTCTGTTTAACACATTTCATCATTTGAAAATGTAATCCACCTGAGAGGAATATTCTGCTCCGGCAAGCCATCAGCGTGAATGCCACTGAAAACTGTCTGTTGCAGGTCGGTGAGACAGCTTTGTACCAGGCAGCAGACAACGGTCAGGAACAATGTGCTCTGGCCCTGCTGGAGGCTGGCTGTGACCCCAACATTGTCACGACGGTATTCTGACTACAGCGATCAAATCCCTGCTCTGCTGTTAATGATAGCGGCCTATCATATGTTTTAGGTTGATCATTAGGCCACTAATGATAAAATTCAGACTATACACCTAGTCTGCTGCTTTTTGCAGGTCAAATGCAGTGCTCTCCATCCAGTCTCAGATAAAGGAGACACTTCTCTTGTCCAGCTCCTCATGGACTACAAAGCCAATGCGGATTTTCAAAATCAGGTCTGAAAACACTAGAAAGGAGGCAGCGGTACACACTTTCATTACTGAAAACATCGTACCTGACCTTACCTGCATTTTTTTCTTTTTTGTAATCCTTCAGTGTTCATTTGTCTTTTTTTTTTTTTTTTTTATAAGCCTGTGCCATAAAACAGAATATATTTGCTCTCAGGATCTAGAAGCTCCTCTTCACTTGGCAGTGAAGAAGAATCACATTCCTGTAATCCATTCTCTTCTAGCAGCGGGCTGTAATATTAATGCTGCTGACAAGGTAAGAAACAGTTCCATTAAATGTCAGCCAACATGCACGAAACACATTAAGCCAGGAAAATAGTTACTGCACTGTGTTGTCCACTGTCAGAGGTCCCAGACTGCTATCCATCTGGCTGCAGAGCTCACCAGGACTGAAGTCGTAGAAATGCTCCTGAAAGCTGGCGTGGATCTAACCCTCCAGGACAGGGTACCAATTCACTCACTTTCTAAAGGTCTAGTTGCAACATAATTAGCAGGCACTAAAAATAACAAAAACAACAAAAACATTACTGGATTCATTTATGCTATTACACCACCGTATCATTGAAAGTGCAGTAAAATCTAAATTCTGATTTTGTACTTGTGATTTAATCCTGGATTTGGAGTAGCGGGGTAAGACGGCTCTGGGTGTCGCAGCCAGAGCCAGTGAGGTGATAATTATGGACATGATCATCAAAGCAGAAAGATACTATGACTGGAGGAAGGTGAGAGAGCGTCAACTGATTCTTAAAACTAAAACAAGTTTTACCTGCACTATAGTCTGATACTGAAGCTTTAAAATCAATCTTTATTCATTATAAGTTATACATCTCCTAAAATCATATTCCTTATTATCTGAATCCCCTCTAAGTATTCACAGTACAAACAGCTCCCAAGTCAAACATTTGACAGCCAATTTAGCATTAATTTAATTAAAGATATGCATAATTCCCTACCATTATTGATTTTCAGAATGTTAACTCGGGTATTAATATTACTAATCATATGTGTGCTACATTTCCAATAATCTCTTCCCTGGCTTCTGCATTCTGTGGAGCTGGTGGCCTTTATCAGTCTTCTGACATAATTTAATTGCCCTTTCAGGCCAACCCCGAACTTGATGAAAATGTTCGCAGCGAGTATCCGCTAACATTTAAACTTGACCACCGCTCTGAGACCAAGCACCTCCGCTCGATGGCATGGCGTCTGGCCTACGAGCTCTTGAAAGCAGGAGACTGGAAGAGACTGGCAAATCACTGGAACTTTACCAAGGAGCAAGTGTGTGCCATTGAGGAGCAGTGGACAGGTGACGCACGCACGCACGCACGCACGCACGCACGCACGCACGCACGCACGCACGCACGCACGCACGGTCCCCATGTCAACAGGCTGCAAGTTTAAATCTCTAAACATTTGCTATAAAAAAGTATCCCATTGTATTTTTTTTTAAACGGACATTTTTTGTTTTAAACCTACTTTCCTTAACTTAAAGATAATCTTGCGGTCCTTATTTTGCAGTCGTTTCCTGACTGTGCAGTGCTGTGTTCATCCACAGGTCAGCACAGCTATAAGGAGCATGGGAACAGGATGCTGCTGATCTGGCTCCACGGGGAGGAGCTTGCTCAGGCGAGTCCTGCCAAAGACCTCTACCAGGCCCTGATCCTCACTGGGAACAGGAAAGCTGCAGGTGCATTCAGTTAACGTTTTTCAAAAAGTACTGACAGTACTGACAAATAAATAAAAAACGCGGCTGGGTTGCCCAGACTTGAGACAGTGTTTTTCACTATAAAATCCTTATTTGTCTTTCAGATAAACTTCGGACGGAGGCAGAATGTACTAGCAGTAAGAGCTGCTGCATCTCATGAGAACGAGAGACACAACTGACAGACTGAAATTTATCTTTGTTTACATCAGTGTCACGAATGGATTTAAACCAACAACTCTCTAGTAAAATCATTTATTAAAAAAAAGAAAAGAAAAGAAAAGAAAAACACACCGTCTATCAGACATATGGATTTGGTTTTGTTGCCACATCATAGATTAATACACCAATATGTATATTTACAGGATAAAGTACACTTTCAACAGTGCATAATTTAAAGTAAAATCTTCAAAAAAAAAATCTAGTTTACAGTTGTAAAGTCTGTCAAGTTAGTAATAAAAAGAAAAAAAATCCTCATGCACTACTTTCCTGAGAAAATACTTTTTGTTGAGCAAATTGTGCATTTCACATTCATGAAAGGAAGTTGTGAAACAAGACTTGAGGGAAACTTCATTGCAAGACATCAAATAAAATGTACTTGGTATTCCTTTTTCTTTTTTTTGTTTAATAGAAAATGCTATTATCATGCTATTTTTGCCTGGATTGTTAGAATTTGCTAAACTTCATCTTGGCGAACTTGTGATTAGTCAACCACTTTAATGGAGTGTACATGGCACGTACTGGTGTGTGTTCGGGAGGACCCTCTGCCTGCAGAGGAGGCGTGGCCCTGCTGTGAGGATCGAGGGAACTTAGCAGCTGTGGCCTGTCCAATCGTGAGCTGAAAAAATGAAGAAAAAAAACAACAAAAAAACAAACACTAAAGGGCTTGCTTTTGTAGCGTCATGTGGCTCAAGTGTATATTGATAGTAATACTTAACCAACATAGTTACCTGGGTAACAGGATGATGACGTTCAACTATCACAGAGCTCATGGGCGGAGCTACTCCCATCACCTGGAGGTTGGAGCGTGCCGCCTTACCAACAGCAGCACGTGCCGTGATCCGAGCCGTTACAGTTTTTAAAGGTTTTTGCTGACTTGCAGTAACAATACGACCACTGACCTGAAGGAACATAATAGATGCAAAGGTAAGAATACAGTACAAGGTATTCCTTTAAACATACACATAATACAAAAGAGATACTGAAAATATGAGGAAAGAGTGCCGTGACACGTTGTCTGGGTGAGACTGGGAGCTCAGGTACGCTGGCGTTTTAGCTCATACAACATAAACACAAACCATCGACTCAGCGAGGCCCATAGAGACGTTTCTTTTGTGAGCTCTTTGTAACCTGTTTGTATTTGATATGACTTAGTTTGGTGTAGCTGCTGTCAGGCTACAATTGTTATTACTTTACATTTTTCCAAAGCAGAGCAAGTGGTTGAAGGCACTAACCTGTTTGTGGGAACTTGCAGTGCCCCCCAGTGGGAGTGCGCCATGCACCACCGTGGTGGGACGGAGGATTTCTTCCTGGGACGCGGCGACTTTACAACCCATCTGAGGACAAACAAAGTTGAAAAAGGGGCGTTGGAGGATTTAGAGAGAGTGCAACTCATAAAAGCATGACATAAGATAAATGTTAAATAACACAACCAATATGACAGTGTTTGACATAATGAAAGAAATTAAATAAGTCAATGATGTACAGTGCTGTGCAAAAGTCTTAGACACCCCAGGTTTTGTTGTTTTTAATCAAAAAAATTTATTTTTCAGCCTTTTATTAAGAATAAAAACAGAAAATACGGTGATCATATTAAAAGGTTGACCAGTTAACAGTTTAGCTAATAATTTGAATACTGTTCCATAAAGATGTTTGTAGTGATATTGATTTAACTCCATTTAGGTTTAAGAGTCAGGTTCCTGTATCCTCTGTGTGTATCTTCCTGAAACTAAAAAATAAACATGGATGTTATTGTAATACTAAAAAACAAATAAGACACCTGCCTAGATGTTTGAAAAGTATTACAGATGAGCCAAGGTGTGCATTTTCGGAAAACAGAAAAACAATAAGTGACTCACCATCTCATCTGCTTCACCATGTGAAGGGTCTGGGTGGTCAAACTGGACTGGACTGAACCTTGTGGAAGAGGTGGGATATGGCTGAAGTGTAGCAGATCCAGGCTCATCCTGGGGAAGCAAAGAATCTGAGGGAAAGAAAAAGAAAAAAAAGCTCTCACTCTGATGTAATGAATACTTCAAACACTTTTTGTCATAGTTGCTGGAAAAAAACTGGTCAGCCAAATGAAATCCACCGTGTGTATTATATATATATATATATATATATATATATATATATATATATATATATATATATATATATATATATATATATATATATATATATATATATATATATATATATATATATATATATATATATATATATATATACACACACATTTTTTACAAGTAGTCTGCCTCCATAAGAAGGTTTATTAAAAAACACAAATAAAGTACTTAACAGCAAGGTAACAAGAAAACTCATTAAACCTGAGAGCCAGAAGACCAGGCAAAGAAAAACTGAAAACAAGGACATGCGACTTCACTTCAGCCACCATGTGCTTCACAAAAATAGCAGACACCACCGGAGCAGAACTGTGACTTATTAAGGCAAATCCCAAATTTTGGTCTGACATGGCAGCAGGGCTTGAATTTGGTGTGAACAACACAAAACCATCTACCCTGAACATGGTTGTTTTGTCTGTGATAGTAGTAGAACAGCAAATGCCCTTTCACAGATAATGCTATTATGCTTGTGAACTTATAGTAAGGCTTCAAGCCCTCAATCCAATTTTTGCCATATAATTACACCAGTCTGCTACTTTTATAAAGGTTTACCACACTTTATTGGCCTTTCATCAGGACAGACTGGCAACAAATGTAAAGTAAGTCATCGTCAGAACTAAACGGATCCAATGACTTATCAATAACATTTTGAAAAGCACATGCCTGCAATGTATTGGAAAAAAATAGGTTTTTCTTTCCACTCTCCGTAGGTGTGGTGAATCAATATGACACAGACATGTCAGACTCTGCAGAACTCTGTTAAAAATACAGTAGAAGTCTACAGGTGTAGTTCTGGGTCAAATGATGAAGATGAGTAATCTTGTTCATAGAGTTGTCAGATAACATAGTTACAGACCGTGCTCCTTGTGGACAGGAGCTTGCTCCGGTCGTCCCTCGGTTGAGCGGAACATGCTGAGAGCTTCCATGTTGAGGGCACATACCCCTCTCATGAAGGCCTTCTTCATAGATTCCTCGTAGCGCTCTCGTTCTACTCGTAGTCTACAAATCTCTGCCTGAGCCTTCTCTATAGCCTCACAGTGCTGTGGAGGATGTCGAAATGAATTATCAATATAAATCAACTTATTGAACAGTACCAAACTCAAGAGTTTTATTACTGTACTCATGTTCAATCTTTGGTTTCAGCACCCTCCCCCGATATACCACTGTACCAAAAAAAAACACTATTAACCCCACACAGCCTTAATTTCATCATCGTTATCTTGGTTTAGTGATCAAAATGTAGCTGACAATAGGCTTCAACCATAACCTACATCCCCACTATTTCAGAGGTAATTCTAGCAGACAGTTTTATTAATGTACCTCTGCCAGCTTGGCCTCGTATTCTGTGGATAGCCTGGAACAGACCTCCTCAGCCCTTGAACGGCAGGCCCGCTCCACCTTCACCTTCCAGTGTGTCTGGATCAGAGAATGCCAGCCTGACCATACCTTCTTCTTCAGTTGCAAGCTGTAGTGCTGTTGCGCCACCTGAAGAGCATGAGCCTGTTGGAAAAACACGATACTGTGATGTGAAATACACAATAGTCGTCTTTAACTTTGTATACAGTAGCTGTTGGCGGTGCTCTGTCACGCCTTTGGTAAAAATGATCAGTCATCCAGTTCATTTTCATTTTTAAAGACATTATGAGGGTTTTAATTGACGCAAACCATAAAACAGCTCTGGTATTTATGTGGCTTTGCTAGAGTACATTCTCCACAAGTAATTTAAAGTCATATTGGAACAAACAACAGAAATGTTTTAACAGTTGTTTGCACAGGCATCAGACAACAGACCACAGCTCGGTGATCAACAACAGCAAACATGTTTATATACTTATTGAGACATGGGAAATACATTTCACATTTTTTAAGACTGCTTGGGAAACCTTCATGTACCTCTTCTCTGGCCTCAGAGCGCTGAAGTCTCCAGTGGGTGAAGGCCCTCATCTTTTCGAGCTTTTCTTTTTGTTTGTCCAACACCTGGCTCAGGTTCACTATCACCTGTGTGGGAGAACATAACACAATAAGCAACTTTGTCTAAAATGCTGACAGGACTATTCTCAACTTAGTCATTTCAGTGACTCAGACAAAAACATGAGCATGAAAGATACTGAAAGTGAGAAAAACAGAGATATATGCAAATAGTTTAGGAAATACCTGAAAACCAAAAGTTATTTCACCATAAGATATTTTATACCAGTATTCATTCCAGTTATGTTCTGGTTGATTAATATGAAGCAAACCATCAAATGTCAAATCCATACACATACCTCATCTTTTCTCTGATTGTTGGTCTCATAGGTGTGCAGCAGCTCCTTCAGGGTATCTAGTTCTGCTTTCAGGGCAGCTGTCTGGACTGCATGCCTGTCCCTCTCCTTCATCAACTCTTGTTTGTGTTTCTCCATGAAAGCAAACCTCCACTTCCGTAGCTCAGTCAGCACATTCGACTAGTTCAAGAATAGAGTGGGACAGCCATGTGTTTAACACAGGTGCACACACCTGACAGCTAGAGACATCTAGATGCTTTGTTGAATTAATTTTTTTTCCCCCACTTGATGGAGTTCACCCCGTTTTTGTTTATGCACACCACAGTCTTTACCGAAAGCTATGTTTGCCGGGATTGATTTAAAAAGTAAAATTTATTTTTGCAGCAAAAGCGGTTCACAATCAACTCCTTCTATGAACCTGAACCGGCACAGTCTTTATATTTTCTTCTGCAGCCTATAATTCTGTCTTTCTATCCTCAGTTCAAACGTCTCTTCTTTATAAGAGGGGATAAGTTGTCATCTGCTCTCCATGAAGGAGCTGTACAACATGAGAAGAAAAGGGCAGGAGGAACTTAAAATATTATAAGTCACCCATATCCTCCATAATCATTCCCGTGGAAAAAAACACATACGATTTAAAAAGGTCACCACTTCCAAGAAGAGAAGAGTTGTTATCCTTTTAAAAAAGTATTCTTAAGACTTGATCCCTTCATTAGTGCTGATCTGGTCCTTAAGACCCCATTTTGACTAACAATCAATGGCCAAAATAAAGTAATTTTTGTCTTTTTAAAACAAATAATTAATTTTATGCCATTATAAAAGTAAAAGTAAAGGCCTAATAATTGTTAAATGACAAATGTACACATTGAGAACAGTAGACATTTATTGACACTGAACATTGTAACGTGAACGTTAAAATGTAATGTTTCTGTCTTCTGAGGTTTCTAAACAAAAATTGAACATACAAATGTTTTAAGTGTAGATGAAGCTCGCATTCAAACTGCAAATTAGTTCAAGTGCTGAACGGATCCTTAGATTGCTTTAAAGTTAATGAACTTGACACCTTTTCCAAGTAAATCCAACAAAATGGCAAAAAACATCACTGGTGTTGCTGTCAAGTCTTTTTTTATTTTTCTTCTTTATACAAGGTATTATTTTATGTTTTGCCAGTGAAACAGTTCACTTGAATCATTTGATTTCTGCATAGGTCTACAAAGGTTTGAATGATATTAACAACACATTAGGATTTCACCACTAGGCAAACTCAAAATTACTAATTAAATTCACATTTTTCACAGTAAATGAGAAATTCTCCATCATAGTTTTAATTTTATCCTCCCAGGAAATTAGGAAGATGTGGCAAGGAAGGAGGTCGGGAATTTTCTACATAGACTGGTGCCTCCACCATCTAAATCCAAACAAGACAAGTGGATATGGATGGATGGATGGATGGATGGATGGATGGATGGATGGATGGATGAGCAATGATTAAAAGCTACACAGCCATACAACTATAGCTAATCTCTCAGGCAGACAGACTTGACTGACTTACAGAGTTCTGTTGTATGAAGACGCAAACTAACCTTTAAGTTGTTACTCCACGTGTCCAGAAGGTTCTCCATCTTGTTAATGTTTTCCTCTGAAATAAACATTTCTGTCATGGCAAGCTCAATAGGGTCTGGGCTGTTGGACCTGGACTTCACAGATGGTGCCTGTAACCTGTCTGAGAGAGTGTCTGAGACCGCTGACACCCTGCTGGCCGACCAACCTGCCGCTTGCTCAGCTGGAGGCCATAAAACACAATAGTCACACACCAAAAATATGAAACAACACTGTAACCTTTTACCGTGGATATTTCTAAACCCATTTCATGTAAGGAATGATGATACAATTGCACGTCAAGCTAAACAAATATATTTCAGTGTTTGTTTGTTTTTTTAAAATCCCATTTACCAAGAGAGGTTCTCAAAAGTGTGGCGGGCTCAATAATCCAAGGGGAAGCCTGCGATGACCTCATACTCCTGCTGGAATGCCTCCCATCTTCAGCTTCTGCTGCAGGATCTGACAGAAAACAGCAGTTCCAGCAAGTGAGCCAGAGAGGAAGACACAGTGGTTAAAAAAAAATTAATTTCTGTAACATTATTACCAATTTAAAAGCAAGAGTATAGTTTAGAAACAAAAACAGACAGGTTAAGGAGGAGAAAACGTGACGGTTAGAGTGCTTAATAAGAGGAGCGTGACTCCTCGTTCAAGACTGCATTTATGTGAATATCTTAATTAAATTCTGCAGGGGGGGGGGTCCTGAACTCTAAAGAGCAGTACGGGCAGAGTTCCAGGAGATCATTACCAATCAGCCTGCCTGCTCTCTACATCCTTGTGCGCTGCTCCATGACAGTTGAAGCACCAACCTCCAATAAGAACTGCAGCTGGGGAGGGGGACTGATGGACTGTTTAAGATGTGGGTAATGTAGGGGAAAGAGATACGAAGTATTGTGACAGACTGATATCTTGTCTGTTAGACTGGCTTCAAAGCTGAAAATACAAAACTGATGAAGAGACAGTAAATTCTCTGTATGATGTGATGGTAAATTCTTTCTTAAAATTAATCTTTTAATTTACCAGGTGTCTAGAAGGGCTAAGCTTGAGTTTATTTTGTCAGAAACATTAATCAATGTGTGTTTGTATGAAAGAAATATGGATACAGAGGGAAATTAGGATACCTGGTAGGTACTGTGAGCGTGTGTCATCTTTCTTCTGGGAAATGTGACCCTTCCGCTGAGCACTGGCGAGTGTCTCAAGCTTTGGAGTGACAATAGCATAGCGGAGGAGCTCTTCATACTCATCCTGTAGATGCAAACACACATACACACATTAAAATGTTGGACAACACTGTAAGCTTTCACTACACTTTCTTTTAAAACAAATATTTCATTTATAGGATAGTGTTTAAAAATGACTTTGTGTGTAGTGCAATCCACCCTGATTTCATTTTACTGCCAAACAGCCAGCCGAACCCACAACCAGCAACCTTTACAGGGCTTCACCTCTTGCCCAGAACAGGATGAAATAATCTCTGGTCCTCTAAAGACCCGAACAGGATGAAGCAGGTATAGAAAAAAGGATGGATGGATGGGTAGATGGATGGTTTGATGCTCCAAATATAAAAACACATGCAGAACTTTCATGTAACGTTCTGGCAACAAAATGTGTGTTTTTTTAATTTTTTGATTCAAATTGAGCAAGAAAAAAAAAGTTACAATTTGGTGTTTTTGGGTCAATTTGCCTTACTTTACATTTTATGGCCCAGTGTGTTCAAAACTAATGCAAGTAGTGATACATTTAGTCTTACAAAACAATAAGAATTTAAAGAAATATTTTGAATTTGTGACATCTTAATTGGTCTGGATTAACACGTGATCCTGGATGATTTGAAAAAAAAAAAATTGTTGATAGTCCCAACAAACTTAAATACAATACATTTAAATTGCTTTGTCTCCTTGATCAAAAAATTAAAACAAAAAGCAAAGCAACCCCCCCCCAAAAAAAAAAATAAATAAATAAACAAACCCAACAACAATTATATTTTAATTACCTGAAGCTCAGAGGACATGGAGCTGCCCCGATCTGAGTCTTTTGGGAGAACAGGACTGGTTGGCTCATCTTCATCTGATGACATCTGGGCAAAAATAACCACACAGTAGCAGGAATTTCAATGATTCAATAGCAAAAAAGGAGCTCATATCTACGTCGTATACCATGACACATTATTCACTTTATGCATGTAAATAAAATGTATTTTAGGATGAGACATGATGATATTCTTTATCAAGAGTACATATGAGATGTTTATGAAATTATACACATTTTTACATCACTAAAGAAATACAGTATATGCAGAAATGCGTTAAAATAATACAGGTTCCCTGACTGGGCCTGGTTACAAACTGGTTGTTATGCACTGGCTGCATAACAAAAAAAAATAAATAAAAATACCACTGAACTTAACTGAGCAAACGGAGCTTCCCATAGGAAAAGTGCTAATGGGAATATTGGTAGCAGTGAATATTAGTTACATCTGCTAAAAATGGATTTTATGCAGCGAATACATCAAAAAGCACATTATGTGATTACTAAACATTTTTGTTATTCTGTTATAGAAGGGTCAAATTATTAGTCTGCAAGAATAAAAAAAAAACCCAAACAAACAAGGAAATTGTTGATTATGAAACTCACTTATCAGCAAAGCTAATATACAGAGAAAAAGGTGGTCTTGACGAGTCCAGATTTGTCCTGCTCCAGAGTAACGGACAAATCCGGTTTGGGCAGATAAAGTGATATATCCAGCATGCCAAATGCCACCAGCGCAGTCCTGCAGGACGAGCGTTTCGATCTGGGCCATTATTGATTCGGTTCAGGTTCAGGATGAACCCAAAAGAAAATGTGGTCACCAGGCAACGTGGCCAGGTTTTCCAGAGTAGTACAGGGTACATAAGGCATCGTTTCTCAAACATGGACTGATCTTTAATCCTAATCTCTTGAGAATACACAAGGAAGGATTTTGCGGTCTTTTTTTTTTTTTTTTTAAAGGGGGGTTTATCATAATTTACAGCACATTTCGTTTAGTTAAAAGTCGAGACGTGACTGAACAATATATTTACACACAGTTATGTCATAAACAGTTCATAGCAACAACACTTTCTACGTTCCTAAACACATGGCCGGACCGCTTCTTCGTTATTGATTATTATTGCTTTGATTAAATGTCGTTATCGTATAATCTAGTAGTTTAACCAGATAATGTTAGCTCCCACTAGACCTTAAGGCACCGAAACACACTTTTATGGCTGCTGCAAACGGGAAGGGGATCATCTAACGGAGTCATTTGAGGCAGTAATACATAAAAAGAGAGTATACTTACTTTTTAATATAAAAGATTTTTTTTAAAAAAAGATACCACGGTCCTGTTTCCTTAAGTTAAGTCGTCAGTTGGAAAGTGCTGGGGTGTCCGTTTCAAACAGTCCCACTCTTTAACAAGAGACTCCCTGATTGGCTTCTGTTTCTATGGGCGCCTGTTACACGGCCGCTGATTGGCTTACATTATTTCCATGCCAACAGTACGCGGAGCAACGCTTGCTACTTATTCCTGCGTTTAAAGGAATCGATCTGTTTTTCCGGTTTTAGAAAGCTGCTTCGGTTAATTCACGTGAATTGTATTGTTTTTTTTATTTTGTGTAAGTACAAGGACAATTTCTTTTGTAGAAGTCAATGTATGTAGGCTGGAGGAGTAATTTAATTATATTCATTAATTTGTCATTTAAAATAGACCAGACCACAGATGATGAATGTAAACCTATTCTTACTGTACTTAACACGTAAATTTTTAAACAGTGCTTAAAACTGTTTTTTTTTTTTTGTATTAATGTTTAGCATTTTGACAGACAGAACTGTAAAAGGTTTTGACCCTCACTGTGTAAACTACCGCAAGCCTACTTGACTTTGTGTAATGAATTAAATTGTAATTTAAGTAACTAACACTAATAATAAAAGAAAGGGAACATTGTTCATGGTTTGCAGATTCTGTTCTGCAAATGTAGTAAACTGTATTGTCTTGCTACTGTTGTTGGTAAATGACAGCTGTTTGTTACTTCAAAGCGTAATCAAGGTTTCCAGACTGTGTGACCACACGGATTCATTTCAGTTTCACAAGAAAGCAAACTTACCTCTCTGAAGAAGGTGTACGTCTTTGGAGAGTACCACCACCCCGTGAACCTTCCTGTGGTCATTTCTCTGCTGCACATTTACAAATAGGCAGCATAGAAAATGTTTGACTACCTGAATTGCAGCTATGCTATAACCCCCCCCCCCCTTCCCCTTAAGACTTAGTGCTAAACAGCATTAAGACACATATGTGGAGCAGGCCCAACGGCTTGGCAGCCTCGGCTGTGACAGACTCCAGAGAGGAGGGACATATGTCCTTTCAGCCCTAGCAGAGCTGCAAGTGGAACTGTTGGACACGAGCCTCCTCACCATCTGGCTCAGAGTACTTCTCTGTTCGAGGGTGTCCCATCAGCACTGTCAGATGAACTGCAAAAAAAAAAAAAAAGGAATGGATGCATGGTTGATACTGGCGACACTGCAGTAATTAAGCAAACACTTACCCAAACCCTCACACAGGCGTGTTTTTGCTTTTACTTGTCTTGACAGTTGATGCAGGCTATAATTTTGAAGCAGAACTGTGAGGCACAGGGGATTATCCCAGCTGCTCCGTGGGGAGTGGAGGTTTCCTGTTGAATGACAGGAAGCTGTAAATTTCACAGATTACTTATTTCCATTTCAGAGCTGACGATTCATATGTTTTGCACATCGTTCATCACAGTTTCACATTTGGGGGGTGGGAGGGTGGGGGTGTTTTTGCCATGCATGATGTGACACATCATTGCTAATGCTTTTTTTAATCATGCAACTGTTTCCATTTTCTAATTTTCTGTAATTCCCTACTCTGCTTTTATGCATAGGTCATTATAATTAGGATTGCCATAAATAAATAAATGCAAGCATTCTCTTTGTAAGCAATGGTGTTGGCCACACAGATAGTGATGACGTATTGTAATTAATCTGGCAGGGCTTAAACAACACAATATTATTGTATACTGCATATTCTGTTTGCCTTTTATTTTTTGCATTTGAAATCATATGAAGTGACATGATGTGGAATTACTTACCCTCAACTATTTAATTTAATTAACACAAAGCAATAAGAATTAAAGGAATTTTGTACTTGTTACATGGGTCTTTTGACTCGCATGGCAACATCCATACAGGAAAAAGATAACAGAAATCAGCCAAACAGGAAGAAAACCCACCATTCTGCGTATCCAGAATGACTTCTCTTTGTTGCAGACAAAATTAATTTGCTTGCTTTTGATGCTGGTTATATAAAACTAGGCATTACTGCCTTAAACCCTACTTTAGATCCTTCTGCAAATTTCACTTTCCTCTCAGCAAAAGAAAAGCACCTGGGTGTGTGTGTTGAAATGGGATTCTGCTCACATTTTTTTTCTCCCATAGCCTGTTCAATCTGTTCCAGGACAATAATCACAATCCATTTGACTTTCTTCCCTCTGGTATTTTAGCTCAGCTACCAAACACGACCTTGGAGTGGTAGAAATAACAGAAAATGTGTACATAACTGTCTTTTCTTATAAATGATGACTTTGTTAAGGAAATATTTCTCTAGTCAGTGACATTTTTTTAACTGTATTTCAGGTTTAAAAAAAATGCAGAGCTGTGTTGTTTTGATGGCCATTCTGCATCAGAATGTAAATGTGTTATTTCATCTGTTGCACTTTTGATCGTAAAACTGATCACTGTGATGTAAAATGGTTTCTTCTTGTGATCGATTTTCAGTCACTGCCATAACTCCTGGAGACAACTACTAATGTGCTATCATCAATCGTAATGTTGCCAACCCATTTTTCTCACATATGGAACAGTAATGACCTCTCTCAGAACACAATGTTACAAGAACTCACGGCAGAGTTACAGTCATAGCTGCATGCTGTTTTCAAATTAGTTTTCATTACATTTTGATGGACCAAGACTTCCCCCTTGGGCTACGTTAATCCATCACGTTCTTCTTTCTGTGACAGCAGTGTCCTTTTACTTTGCTTTCAAAACGCATGTGTGCCATATTCACTTATTTCATTGTCAACCACATGTCTGCATTGTTCGCACACAGTCAACATGATGTTAAGTGCCAAATGAGATGGAGAAGGGTAGACTTTTCCTTCGTTAATATATGAAATGTATCATTGTAACCTGATGAAAGCTTATTCCAGCGTGGAGTGGTTGCCCAGATGTGAAGAGGAGGCTGAAAGTAAAGATGGAGATGAAATCGGTTCGCTCGCTCTTTTATCTCCACAATGCAGGGACAATTACCATCAGTGTCTTCATTTTTTAAAAATCTGTATGGAGACACAACAGTTTCATTGTACATCCACATATATTATAATTTGTTGAAGAAAGCTGATACTGCGGGTACAGTATCTGTTTTCAAACTTCAGACTGTAGCATATACTTTGAACGAGAAATATATATTTCAGTAATGGTATTTTGCTGCCATACAATGTAACTTTGAAAGAAAAATACATGTTACAGCACCTTTTCAGAAACTGTAAACAAATAAACATCTCAGATCAGTAAAAGAAGAGTGGTATTTCTCTAATTAAAGTTAAGTGACCCAAAAGGAGAACTTTTATTTTATTTTTGGGGGGCTGGCTGGCTTATTGTAGGCAGTAATGCCTAGTTTTATATAACCAGCATCAAAAGCAAGCAAATTAATTTTGCCTATAGGTTAAATAGTGATTATAAATTTACCATAGGTAGAACAGCATGAGCTTGAACTCATGGCAAATTTAAAATCTCTGTCTTTGTGGTGGACCAGTGACCCATCAATGGTGATCCTGTATCCTGTCCTCTCCTTGTGACTCTGTTGGAAAACAGAGTATACACAAATTTTTATCCCTTATAAATAAATGATTCTTATTCATAATTAGTATCATGTCGATACACTGTAAATTACTGACAATCTGTGTAAGAATACAGTAATTAACATACATTACATATCTAGACATATACTGTAATTTTGACACAAACAAACAAGAAAATAACAAAAAAGGAATAGTTGGAAGCTAGGCAGTACATTGTTAGTGTTTTACCTGCTAGGTCCACATTTCAACTGAAAAGTTTTATAGTGTTTTAGGAAATTAATAACCTTTATTAACTAATTAAAAAACCTACATTAACACATTCAACACACAAGAAGGCATGAGTGAAATTCCATCACTGGCATTGTCTTAAAGGCCATCCCCACTCCTGGGTCATACTTACCAAGTGTTGCACCGAAATTCATCAACCTATCTGCAGGAATTTGTGTACTTCAACATGTCAGGGTTGTATATGAACTGTAATTCATGTACAGTGACTTCCATGAGAATGCATTTAGCCTGTGTGCATGTCTTACTGAGAAAGATAAGAGACAGAACTCCGGCACATGCCATTATGCACATGTGTGTGTGGGTTACTCTGCTGCCCCGTACATTAAGCTAAGTGCTCCTCATCTTTCAAGGAGTATAGTAAATGGAGTCTTATGGCTGGGGGGCGCGGGGGTAGGGGTAGGGGAGTGGGGTGGGGAGGTGGGTATTTCCCAACAGAAACAGTCTTAATCAAAAGCCAAGAGGTTTTCAAACTTCAGGTCACTGCTTCTGTGAATTCTCAAACTCAGATAAAGATTGATGGTTCTGTGTGTGTGTGTGTGTGTGTGTGTGCGCGCGCGTGTGTGCGTGCGTGTGTGCGTGCGTGTGTGTGTGTATGTGTGTGTGTGTGTGTGTGTGTGCAGCTGCATGCTTTTGTGTGTCTTGGTGAACAGCATATTTCATTATTCATCATTAACAACCTATGCACAGTCCGTTGTTGTGGATATGATGCACAACCAGTGTTACAGCTTTGTCTCTATGCTTAAACTCTGGAAGCAAATGCAACAAGACTACACCATTCACTGCATTACCTTGAAGGATGATGTTGTAACAGTGAACCTTTTTGTTTTCTAAAAATGAGAATAAGGAACTGGATGGAAGTCCTGGCAGAGCTTAGTGGGAGTGATTTTCTCAAGTGGACAGTGCAGTGGAGTCTGCTTGGTAGTGCTGATATAGTTAACAGGCTTTAATGATGTTAATACTGAGAAGCTAAATGTCCCTGTGCTTGCATCAGTCAGATTTTTTACCCCCTTGTTTCTCTCCTTGACTTTCGCCAGGAATCACCCATGGGTTTTAAAGGCATTAGGATCTGGCGTAGCAGGCACACACGCTGTCAGGATTCAGGAGTTGAGGACCCAAATGCAGGAGACTGTGAACAGGAATAGCAATAATAATAATGTCTTTCTATTTTCACAAACCCCGAAGAACAAAATGTGCTGCCAAAGCAGGATAGTCAAACACTTCAGCAATCTTATTGGTATCCAAATGAAGTTGTTTAAATTGAAAATAATTCCACATTACATTTAATACACTGTTGCCTCACAGGTAGATGTTCATGTGAAGCCAAGCTGGGGTCTTTCTTTACACAGTTTGTATTGTCTCCCAGTGCCTGTGTGGGTTTTAGACTGGTTCTTCCCACAGTCCAAAGACATATACATCTTCAGGAAAAACAAAAAAGTTTCTAAATGGACTGTAGGAATGACTGTGAGCAGTCCTTGTTGCTTGTATAAATGTGTCCCTGTGATGGACTGGGGACCTGTCCAGGTTGTACCATTCTTTTTACCCAAAGACAGCCAGGATAGGCTTCCGCAGACCCCTGTTGAGACTGAATAGGATTAGGCAGGTATAGAAGTTCGATGGATGGTACAAAATCTACATTTCATGTGAATAGATAGAAGGAATGAATGCAAATAGGCTTTTCTGAACTGTTAATGGCCAAGGTAAGTGATGTAATGCTACTGAATCCATCTTACTAATGAACAGTCACATTTCCCCACCTTTTTAAGAAGCATTGAGTAAAAAAATGAAAATTATATTCTTTATTCACATTCATGTTACAGGAAGTTGCAGGTCTTATTTTACTCAGAGGTGTGTCTATGACATGTGATGAGGAGTGTCAGGGTGTCCTGGTCTTCAGTGTAAAGCTGCAGATAATTCAGTTGGGGTGTTGCATGGTCATCAGTGTCTGTGAAGATGTTTTTCTGCTTCATATGAGCTTCACTCACAGGATATAGACCTTTTAGGAACTGGGAAAAATGATAGTAATAACCTGTAATTTCCTCTGCTGGATCTCTTGAAAGGAATCATTAGGCCTACAGAAAAAAAAACTGGTAAGGTGAAACCATGGAAGTACTACATTGGTGTAATGCTCCACAGCTCAACAGGGAGGAATTGGCCAGATATTACTCTCCTGGAAATCCCAGTGACTGGATAGTCCATCTGCCCTCAAGGAGATATGACCTGCATTGCTGAGTTCTTTCTCTTGTTTTTACTCTCACAGTTTTAAATGTAAATATTTTGTTTTCACACACTAATGTACAAAAGTCTTAGGCCAGTGACTTCACACCTGTCTCAGTGCGAGGTCAACTATGCACTGGAAACAAGTGACATGGAAATTATGCTAAGCTTCTTCATGCACAAAAACTTATGAACTGGGGTGGCAAAAATGACCGCTGACGCTCTGGTCTGATGAGTCAAAATGTGAATTGTTTCTTTGTAACAGAAGTGAATTTGTTCATTTTAAGGCTGCAGTAAGGTAAAATAAATGAGTGGTTTCTTGCTACAGTGAAGTATGTTGGAAGTTCCTTGCAAGATCTAGGGCTTCATTTCTGCAATTAAAATTATGGATTTGGTTAAGATTAATAGTGTTTTTAATTATCATAAAGAGCCACATATTTATCTATCATGCAATACCACCAAGGAGAACCTAAATGTATTCTTCAGCTACTCCCCACTCGCTCTTAAAAACAAACAAAAAAATAAAATAAGCAAAAACAGTCAATATCGTTGAGATATCTTCAGTTTAAAAAAGAACTAGGAAGTGATAGTATAGCCTCCTCCAAGCGTTGATCTAAACTTGATCTATCTGGGATTACATGAAGAGACGGAAGAATTTGAGGCAAGCCTGCATCCACAGAAGATATGTGGTTAGTTCTGCAAGACGGTTGAACAACTCCCCCCAGCCCCAGATATTGCTTTGAAATCAAAGTGTGGTCACACAAAAAATATATTTGATTGTATGTTTTCTTTGATTTGCTGTATTTGCTTTTTTGTACATTTAAAATTGGACGAATTTGCCTCCTAACTAAAGTCTGAATAAAAGTATATGTAAATTAATTGTATTATTTCCAGTTATTTACAGCCTGGATTATTCTGGTCAACATGAGTCGTTTTCCTATATTCTCTTGGACATAACACCCCTGTAACTGTGCAATACCTTTGCCTGTTAAATATCCTGAAATGTTCTGTTTTCTTTCTTCTTTTTATTTTCTTAAACGCAGGCTTTTTGGAAAGTGTCGCATATTCGACAAAGTTTATATAGAGTAGCCACATGAAAATAAATGCAAAAAAAAACAAAAAAACGGCTCTAACGTCACATTCTCAGCTGCTAAAACCGCAGGTGCTGGTGGTCGATCAGCACCACGGACAGAGACACGATTTCATTTTTCAAATACTATAAACTGTGACTAAGTTCTGTACAAGAGCAGCTCCTGCATACATATGAAAACGGGGCTTGTTGAAGTAAAGTAACAGACAACAGAAAAAACGGGAGTATATATGAAAAATAAACATTTACTATTAATGGAGGTTATTGTCTCGTTGTTCTTGCAGCCCGCATTTTCCGAAAATTAAAACTTTTGTTAGAGGCATGGTCAGCAAAACGGTCGACGTTTTCCTGTGTTTTGTCTCTCCTCAAATAATTACAAATTATTGCGTGGACTTGTAGTAAATAGACGAGAATCCGTGACTTTTCCTTGCTGCTTTAATTAGACCCTTCTCAACTGTTCAACCTTCATTTGTTGCGGCGTTGCGCGTCAGTCATCTTAACTAGATTGTTCCATCAGGCGGGATCACCCACATGACTCAATGAAATACAATTATTGATTATGCTCCCCCTCTCTTTCTCTCTCCTACCACCATCCTCCCTCTTCTACTAAAGTGCTGCAGTCAGAGAGGACTGCATCGAAAAAAAACCCCTACTCGTGCACTGGCAGTTACCCCTGATCCTGCTCTACAGTAAAAAGCCCGCAAGATCTTCATTCTTATACGGAAAGCGAAAGCCAAATCAGTGCAATGGGCAACTTTCATCTCAGTTGACTCTGTTCACGTTAAATGCCGGTGAGTAGCCAAATACTTTGCATGTATATTATATAATTACATGCCGACTGTAGCCTAGAAGCTCCGAGTTGGATCAGTAACATTAATATACTTGCATCTTTCTAATATCGCCCTCTAACATCCAGGCTGGAACAGTGTTTACTTATTATTAAGTTTAAAAGGTATTTGTTAAAAGTTGGGCTTGTTTCCTGCCATGTGCTATTTTTCTCCCTTCATTGAGCTAAACTCACGACTCCTGCAAAAGTAAAGAAAAAGAGATAAATTGGCATAATTTCCCTAAACAGATTAAATTAACTGTTTAATTGATCGAAATTATATGCAGATTACGAATCTTTAAAAGTGTGGAATCCAGTGCATTTAATATGCAAGGGTTACCATTATTCTTTCCAAACATGTTCATGTCAAATGTACGATTTAATTAAGAGAATTGTTAAGAGAATTGTTTTTATTTTTATTTTTTTCTGGTCTGTGCTTTGTAACGTTTTGGTGTCTGGTTAATCGTGGTGATCACTGGTTATAGCTCGTAGATTCCCCATGTTTAATGCATGATTTAGTGAAATTCTTGTCCTGGGCTTGAGCAGAGTTTTGTTGGTCGTGGATCGTTCATGCTTTGTTGCAGACCAGCCACCTGCCCTAGGGCTGTTAAAGCACTCTGCACTGCCGCCAAAAGGAGGACAAGATGCGGAAGCAGGCAACCGACTCATCCACGAATTGCACCTTAAGAGGCAGTGAGCGATTGGCAGGCGGTGAACTGGAAGTCTGTAGTGCTTTGTTTGCAGTCTAAAGGCTGCTGTGGTAGTGCTGCTGGGTTAACACTGACGCGAGCACTAAAACAACAACAACAACAACAACAAAACCTTAAGTTAAAGTGATTGCAGGTTGGAGAATATTTTTATTGAACTTGTTTCTTTCATGTCAAAATGTTATCCACACAAAATCTTTTTAGATTTTCAGTTTCATTATTTCCCTGTTGAAAAGGAATAAACCCCCCACTAAATATAAGGCACAATGTAGCAGTGGCACAGAGAAAAGCAAAAACTTCAAGAAGTCTCTTTGCTCTGCTTTGACTTCATACACAGAGAGATGGGGATGTAGGGAATTAAAGGATCAGCCAGAATTTTAGCTCAACCTGAAATTTTTACTTCCAAGACGGTTGTTAACTGTATGGTGGCCTAAAAACATTTGAAAACATAGGATGTGTTTTTCCCTGAAAGATATTCACACTGTCTTGAATTTGTCATATTCCCTGTGACCCCCCCCCCCCCCCCCCCCCCCCCCCCATTTAAATTCAAGTTAGTAGAAAACAGTGCAGCAAGATGAGAAATTATTTGCAAGACATCACCAGCGTGACATCTTGGATCCTTTGTTCATCTGTTTTTTTGTGTCATGCCACGTCACAAAG
Organism: Xenentodon cancila; assembly: GCA_014839995.1. NCBI lineage: Eukaryota > Metazoa > Chordata > Actinopteri > Beloniformes > Belonidae > Xenentodon > Xenentodon cancila. The sequence continues at coordinate 21,931,638 of CM026202.1, forward strand.
GGCCTGCACCAGGCAGCGATAGTGGTACAAGGTAGTACGACATAGTACAACCAGATAGCCTTACATAGGATCACCACTGCTGTGTCAACAGTGAGGCCTGGCGAGGGAAGGAGTCAACAACCTTAAAGAAAAATAGAGAAAAAAGGCAGACAAGACCCCACACTAAACACTCAATATGTGAGTGATGAGAAAGGTTTTTTTTTGTTGTTTTTTTTACTACCAGCACAAATAAAAGATAGGATTAGTATCTGTCTCTTTATTTCACGATTTGAATTAAGCAATGAAATTATTATTATTATTATTATTATTGCTATATATGATATAACATATTAAAATAAACAGAAAATTCCCTTTTTTGCTTAGTCAGAGTTGAAACTTGAGTGATTTATGTATTAACATGAGCTCCTCGAGGCTGGACAGGCGAAAGCAACCTGCCGCTACCCTGGTGTATGTAATTAGTTATCATTTGGGCTCATGAAATCATTCGTGGTGGACCTCTGTGCTGCACGGTGACGCAATTCTCATATTCATATCAGCAAATTTTCTATTCTCATGTTCAACTTATTGTCACTGCAGCCACTGTCCTTCTTCCTCCTCTGAGTCAGTAATGGCATCAGTGGATGATGAAATCTCCTAATGTAAGATGTCCTGGGCCGCCTTCCAGACGAGGTCACAGGCTTGCCGTTTTGATGGAATTACATGCAGCTCTGCTCACTAAGAGAATGGACCTTCTTTTTCTTAAAGTAATAAAAAAAAACTGCCCATCATGCCACAGTGCTCAGGCTTGTCTTTGAATGGACAGGACACCGATGAGTCAAACCTGACTGACGTTTCAGGAAAATATGATTTCCTCTGATCTACAATAAGATTAATAGTATGAATTATTCATTTGTTATAGCGCTTACTGTGAAAGATTAGATATAATGCTTTAGAAAACACCACCTACTTTATTTTATGTCCTTTCTGTACGGTATCTGGAATAACTACACTTAGTAAAAAGGGCCATATTAATTATTCTTTTTTTTTTTTTTTGCTGTTCTTATAATATCTTCAGCCATAAACTCTCATTTCTAGATTTGTAACTCCACCACTTTAATGAGAGCTATATACAAAGCAGAAGACTATTATTTAAATGGTCAAACTTTAAGAAACAAAGGACATTAACTTATATATTTGTAAACATCCCTAAATGTATTGCTCTCTGCTGGGTTTGGCCAAAACTCCTGAACCTCTAATCTTTCTATTTATCTTTATGTTCATACAAAAGGAAACTCTGGTCTTTTTGATACGTTCCCTGGAGGCTTATTTTCTCACCTTTTGGTATCAGAGTGGTTAAAGGAAAGCAGGACCGTCATCCATTATGGAGATGGAGTATTGTGGTGCATTGTCAGAACAAGACCTATTTTCAGCCAAGGTCACATGGTTAACAACAATATTGTGTGCATTATATGAACTCTTTTTATAATAACTGTATACACCAGCTCATCCTGGAGCACTGAATAGATACTTCTTTCTCTTTTATGAGATCAAATGATGGTATGAACTGAAGATAAGAAAATATCGTCTTAGACGAATAAAAAATAGGATTTGGGATAAATGAGTGAATGCTGGATTTCCATCAAGTGATAGTGATCACCGAGTTTTTCAGTAAACAGATTGAAGAAGATGAACAGGAGATAAATGCTAAAGATGGAGCTTTACGGTAAAGCACAAACAGAGAGTGGAGGAGAAGCAGAAAGAATAAAAGTAACTTTGGTTTGCTTTGTTGGCATTGTTGGGGGTTATCAAGTTTGACTGCGATTACTCACGTTGCCAAAGCTGACTGTGATGTCGGGGTCTCATCAGCTGCTGTCAGGTGAGGGTGGGTGACCTTGTGCTCTGGTGTCCTCCAATCTTCATCACCACTGACAGCATGCTTCACCATACACTCCATTGATTCTCTGACAGGCAGCCTCCAGCAGCACCCAGCTCTTTTTTACTGGCATCTAAATGCCCATTTTATGCAAAATAAAGTGTCATCTTGGCTTCATCCTGAAACAATAAATGGAACAGGTTCAATGCAACATCTAAACTTTGACATGGCCCTTCTAGGGTTTCTGGTCTGCTTGATAATTCAAAATTCAAATCTCTTAGTTTGCATACATGACAAAAAACTTTGATATTCAGTACACAATAATAATTGTTTAGCAAAAGTCACTAATCTAGGATTTATCCAGGATAAAACATTTGGGTTTTTTTTTTTGTGTGTGAATTTCAGATTGAATAAAGTAAAGCAAAAAAAGTTTTCTATTTACAATCAATGGATGAGTACCGGCAGACCATGATCATAAAAAAAAGGAAGAAGAAGGTGCATGCTTACGACCCAAAAAGTCATCCATTGAGCCAAACGAGATTATTAGAGTCACCTTGAATCAGCAGTGTCATTTGGCCCAGTAAAATTGCATTACGGTAGCTGGAACTGGCCCTGTGATTTGTTTCCTCTTGACAAGGCTTCAGTGCTCATTAGACTGTGGGAAGGAGCTCTTAGATACACAAGAACCGCACATGCTGGACAGCACTGACCAGCCCCACCATGGTCATATGTATGCGACTTTGTTTAGAAATGTTTTATGACAAAGTCAGCAGTTTCAACTCACTGGATTAGTTGTGTGGGAATAAAAAGGCCAGCATAAGGCTGTGGACCACTCACATGTAATCATGTTACATCATTTGGACTGTTAAGCCGGGGTCTCCCTCCTCCCTGCTCTAGGCTCTCCCAGTTGTTGTTGTCTCTCTGTCTCTCGTCTCTCTGGTCTTTAGTTTCCTGCACAGACTCCTTAATGGGATTCAGGCGTGAACTCTGGCTGGAGAACTCTAAAACATTGATTGACCCGATTGACTGTGATTTAGAGATGATTGTCTTGTTGGAAGATTTGGTGCTGCCAAAGGATAGTTTTTTTCTGCAGACTTCCTCCCTTTTCATCTTATTCAGTCACAAAATTAGTGATATAAATGTTGTTTTCTTATCCAGGCATCTTTGGGATGTGTGCCCTCCTTGGTAGGAATCCGTGAAGACAGGCCTTGGCAGTAGTTATCCACTCCAATGTTTGGCAGAGACTTTGGTGACAGAAGAACTTTTATTCATGAGGATAACCTCTCTGGTCATCCTTGGTTGGTACTTGAAAATAAGGATGGTGAATGTGTAAGAAGAACATCTTGCATTCTGCACTAAGACTTCGGTATTGCTGGCAAGTCAGTTATGTCAAACATAGCTAACATGATGACAAAATGGTTTGCACAGAACAATTTCAATCTTTTTCTTATTTTTTTTACGCTGTGCCAGAGAGTAGACCTGAATCTTACTGAGAAACACTGACAACTTAAGACCAGAATAACAGCCCTCCATATTCAAAGATCTGAAGATTGTTGCCGTAGGGGAGTGGTCCAAAATCTTAGTAAAGAGTTGCAAGAACACAAAAAAACAACACTAAAATTGGTTTTAAAAGATTAAGATAAAGTTTCTACCATTGCAGCTATAACCCAACTAATAGTCAGACAGGATGTTTGCAAGTGTCTGGGGTCCACTTTATATCATAGATCTTTGGCAAATAAATGTAGTTGACTTGGAGACAAGCTTGCATGTGTGTTTCTACAGTGTGTCTGCGTCCCCAACCTTACTGTCTCTCCGTCTTTTTTTTGGTCTGAATTAAATATGACAGTGTCGTCCCAGTCTGGTCGTCGGCCCCATTAAAACGAACGAGCTCTTTATTCAGGACAAATTGATTTGGGCAGAGCCTTGTTTATTATCTTCTCTTCAGCAGAGCTTACCATGAGTCAGCAAATTCAACATTTCTGCTTAAAATAATTTCTTCAAAATCAATGTTAGCTCATGAAACAGAAAAAGGAGAGAGCCTCTGGTAGGTGAGCATTCAATGTTAATAAAAACTGAAAGCTATACAATAAAAGCTTTTCCCTCACATCAATCCAAATGATTAAAAGGCCTGGGAGAACACTGAGTGAATGATTAAAGAGAGTATGTTCTGTCGGTGTGGTGTCTTCTCTCACTCTAGTCTAGTTATGGATGTCTGACCTTTTCTCTCTATTCTCTCTGTTCTCCCCTTCCAACATGTCTTTTAGCCTTGCCGACGACTGCCACAGCCACTGTGGGTTATCTCCTGTGGTGACTCCACAGTCAGGAGTTTTATCCTCTGGTGTCATCTTAAGATTTGCTGATTGCACTTTTCCTGCAATCCCTGCATCTTCTTCCATTAGCTCACCCCCCCTGTCATCTACTTTTAACTCTCCTGTGAAGACCTGCCTTTGGAGCCAGAATGGAGGACACGTACAATAACAGGACTTCCTTGGTGAAGGGGGCCAAGGACATGGTGAAGGAGGCCAAGCGGCATGCAACAAAGAAAGTCAACAAAGTGGTTGATCATGCCTCTGATGAGTACTCCTCTCATCACAACTACACGCGATTCCAGGATGAGGATGATGGCGATGAGGATTTTTACAGGAACCAGCAAGGGCAAGATGGCGAAGGGTACCGTGATAACGAGGAGGGTTCCAGTGACGGTACAGAGGGCCATGATGATGAGGATGAAATATATGAGGGTGAATACCAGGGGATCCCCTCCTCTGGGGACAAGAAGCAGGAGGGCCGGGTGGCGCTGGGACAGCCCATGTCAGATGCAGCGAGGGATCGTAATGAGCTGGAGCAGGAGAGGCAGGCCGATGAGGAAGAGCTGGCCCAGCAGTATGAGCTGATCATCCAGGAGTGCGGGCATGGGAGGTTTCAGTGGCAGCTGTTCCTGGTACTTGGGCTGGCACTCATGTCAGATGGGGTAGAGGTGTTCATTGTGGGCTTTGTGCTTCCCAGTGCAGAGACAGACATGTGTGTGCCCAACTCAAGCTCGGGATGGCTAGGTAAGGAGCTTGTATGTGTTTGGATGTTGTTGAGTGATGAATATACATGTGCTGACAGGCACCGTACATACAGCTGGTACACTTGGATCCCACAGATGCATCTAAAAGATCCCTCTACTTCATCCAAGATACTGCGTCAGTATGTTGCCTCACACTGGTGTCAAATCTACGCACCATTACTCCAACTATCCAGACAAAAGATAAGATCATTTAATCTTGATTAACTTAATTTAATAACAAGCAGAACCATATTTAGTAGTAATGACTTGAAGTTATTTTTTTTCTGTATGGCATTATCTGTCTTGTGGGGGAAAGTTGGTCCATTTCTCTTTGTTTTGTTGCTCTAGGTTGTTGGTATTCATTTATGTAGAGTTTTCTTAAGGCTTTGCCACAGCAGTTTACACTTGTGAGTGAATGGACTCCAAATCTTTTGTAAATTAGATTAATAACCCTGTACAGATTGACTGACAGCTGCAATTTCTTCTCTTGCCAGTTTTGGCCATCTTAACACAATGATCCAGTCCAGAAAACTGCAGCAAACAAATTAGACTGTTAAACTCAGTTTTTATTTGTTGCTTTGTTTTAATTTTCCAAACTTCCTATCCTTTTTTCAGATTTGCGGTTGTTGGTGACATATGAAAGACAGGTTTGGAACCCAATGTGGGTTTGATAATATAACATCCATGGCAAATGTAGGATCCAGTGCCGCTGAAGCTCTGGGTTCCCCAGCTTCTATTAAACACATTTCTATTTTAGCATCTTATGGGGGCCATATTTCCCATTAACAAACCATTGACGACTTCTTTTTAGGGTGATCTAAATACAAAGCTGCAAAATGGTTCCAGAATCAAATCCATTTATTACTTTGCATGAAAAATTATAATTATGCAAAATAAGCAGCTGCACGACTTGCAAAAAATTGTTAGTCTATAAAAAAAACAAAAAAAACCCTGAATAATCTCACTTAAGCAACACTTTATTTTATCCTAGATTTGTTGTTTCGGTCCGCTGGTCTTCGTGTCAGGATTGGGGAGGTGGTTGCTATATTCCCTGCGTGCTCTGTAGGGTGAAGCGGAGTTTCAGCAGTTCCTGTAGCTGCAGGTGTACAATCCATCACCGCAGAGCTGTGCACTGGGGCTGACTCACTGTGTCAGTACCAGAGTGGAGAGGACATTAAATCAGGCACACAGCCCTTTGATACTAACTGCCACAGTGAGGCATGACAATATATACACTTCACAGCAACACCGGATGCAAAGCTGATACAACAGGATCGTTGCGGAAAGAGCAGGTGCCTTAAAGTTTGAAAGAGGTGGATTATAATCTGGAACTGTATTAAAAAAAATATGTGCATACCCTGTCGAACAATATATATATATATATATATATATATATATATATATATATATATATATATATATATATATATATATATATATATATATATATATATATATATATGAAACAGAAATGAAGGTTTTTGCCTCACGTGCCCTTGACAGATCCTCACCGTATATTGTAAATTCATTTTTCTGTCTCTTTTTGAAGATCCTTGTAAACTCAGGTTTCCTTTCCAGTCAAGCAAAGTCCTGCAGGCATTCATGCTTTACGCTCTGTCTCCCCTTGTTTGTGACTCCCTTTCTCACCCCCTTTCCCTCCCATTCCTGCCATTCAATGTGTCTCTCTTTTCTTTCCCCATTTCTTTCCCCCCATTCACCTAATTTTTTTCCTGCTCATTGGCTGGCTCCTCCCTGTTGAGGTAAACATGAGTGTGTCTAAAAATACCCTACATGATTATTGTGACCTTTGTTGATAACTATGTGGAGTTTTCCAGGATAATTACACTTGACTATAGCTGAGGAAAAAAAAGTGAGTTTGATGTTTTTTCTGGCTCCGTAGTAATATTTACTGCCTTTGAAGTGTTGAAATAAACAGCTACTTTCTGTAATCTGTGGGTGAATTTGATGCGATGGCCACATTTGTCGTGTATTTTTTACGTGAACTTTATTAAGCTGGACAGGCCAAGATATCTGCGTCGCGGTGGTTTTGTGGTCCCAGCAAAATCGGCAGCTTTCAGCGTCTAGCAATGCATGTACTAAAATGTAGTTTTTTATCAGTGGCACTCGGGGCTTGGCCGTAATGTTACAACAGGCAGCATTAGCAGCATTGGACGGTCGTCAGGGATTTGGGGGATCCTGCGACGCTGCCAGTTTTTGTGAGGAAGTTTTAGGCTGAACAAAAAAAGAGTGCTGAGCTAAAAACAAAACCTACTGACAGTGTAAAAGGCAGACACAATCTCTGAGCAGCCCTGCATCTGCTTTTTCTCATCTATGACTGAGGGTAGACTATCCATCGTGAGATGAGAACAACACGTGGGTTTAGCACAGAACTTTGCAACCTTTTTGTGTATGAAAACATACAGAGGATCAAGTTGATAGTACTCACTTGTGTTTCAGGGGAGGAACATGGGCTTCATTAATGACTGCATAGCAAAAATACCAAGAGAAAAGATATCATGACTTAAACCAAAAGTTAAGCAACAGTAACACCCCCCCTTGTTGGACAACTCAATCCATCCGCTCCATCCAATTTTAATAAGGCGTTGGCGTTTGGCCATAAAACAGCTCAACACTAGGGGAACAGACAGAGCTGAACATCAAGAGATGTTTTAGTATGAAAAACACAAAGGCCTGAAAAGGCTACATGATCGCTGATTCGATTACTGAATTCAATTTGGTCCTGGTATCCTGATCTTGCTGGAATCTCTAACATTACTTCCTAATGACAGATGGATTGTTGGGGGCTGGGTTACGGTGAATATCTTGATGATCAGGGTAGGAAGAAACAAAAAAAGGCACTGGTACATTATGTGATGAAGAAGTGGTGAGAAAAGCTCAAGAGCAGCTCTGAAGAAGAAAAATGACCAAGCAGATAGGAGTAATGTAGTGAGAGGTGTGGATGGACTGAAGCAGAGTGATGCAAACTGGTGGTATTTAGTCCAACAACACAGTAAGGGAGTGGTTTATCATCTCAGACATAGCAGACAATGGAAATGCATTACCCTTTCATTATTTGTTTGTTCTTGTAAATTGTTTTTACCATCTGAAACGCCCCTCATTTTTCTCTCTGACTCTTTCAACTCAGCTGTCCTCCTTTTCCTTGAAAAGCCACATCCCCTTCCTTGCCATCAGTCCTTTCCTTTTTACATTTATGTTCTGCTCTACTTTAGCTTTTTTCATCCTTGCATATCTTCCATACCTTTTCCTCCCTTGCTTTTCTTTGTGCCCCAACTTCCCCCTTCTCCTCTTGAGCCCCACAGTACTTCTCCCTATTTGTCACTTTTCATTTCCTATCATTGCCTCTCTGTCCCACTCTCTGTATGAGCCAGCTGGCTGGCTGTGTGGAGCTGCAAGGGCAGCTGAGCGTGTCTAAACTGCAGCAAGATCGCAGAGTCACTGCAGAGATTACAACACTTGAATAGTGCAACTGGCTCTAAATAGTGTGGGAGAGTGTGTGGTGGAGAAAAGACAAAGACGGGATGCATTTGATGGGACTGAATGCATGTACATATGGACCAAACCTACTATCACCACTGAATAACATCTAAATACTTACTTTTATCAGGGCTTGAACATATGTAAATAACCACAGTCTTTAAAGATAACAAAAGTGTGATCATAACAGGCGCTTACTTTCAAAAACATCCTGCTAAAACTCTGCCCCATCTGGCATCAAATGCAACAAAATACCTATTTTTCTGCAGAGGTGGCAGGCAATGGAGGCACGAATCAGATCAAAGTGACATGATGTAGTACAAATATGATTACGTGCTGCTCAGTGTAAAGGAGCTGTTGATAGTGGAATCGGAAGGTGACTAATGCAAATACTGTAAATGAGAGGGAAACGCGGAGGAAATGAAAGATGAACAGGGGTATAAAAAGGAGGGAAATAAGGGGGAAATGAGAAGTGAACCAAGAAATTGAAATGCAAAAAGGAGAGGATGCAAAATGAGATGGAGAGAAACTGAGAAAAGGTTGGAAGCAGGCACGCAAAAGGGGAGAGGAGATAAGATAAAAGGACATAGCATTAAAGTACGTAAATTGAGAAAAAAAATCTGAGATAGAGGTACGGAGATGCAGCCATGGGCTGCTGTAGACACCCTGTTGTATGATAGTATCATCATGAATATAACAGTATGAGTGTTTTGCAAGATGTCAAAACAGTTTGCACCACTGAGAGGGAAGAGCATCACGGCATGAAATCAGAAGAGGTTGTGAGGCTGTTCAGTTCTCCCACGTCTCTCAAGGAGATCCCTAGTATGTGACAAAGCAGAACACCACATCAGGGCTTGAGACCCCCCCCCCCCCCCCCCCCCCCCCGCCCTGCTCAATGTCTCTTTCCCTATCTAGCAATTACAGCACTCTCCTCTCTCATTACCTCTCTTCTCTATTTTTACACCTCCTTGATTGCTTTTACACTTACTTAATTTTCTTGCATTTTTGCTTTAACCTTTATTATTAAGGTCTTATACAAGACCACTAGCTATTAAGAGCAGTCAAACAGATCTAATATGTTTGTAATCTTTAGGTCTGTGCTTTAGAGTTAGTCTTTGGTGTTGTGTGTGTACTTGCTTGTGTATGATAGTTGCCTGTAAGAGCAGTTCTTTGAAATAGATGTCATTCTTTACAGTAAAGTGGAGATTTCTGTGACTGGTTATGGTACTTGAAGGGGCAAAGCCTTTTGCTTCTGCCTCAGAAGTCTCCTGACACACTGTCATTTTTTTGGATGATGCTCACAGTCTCACAATCCACAACTCTGAAATCAGGTGTATCACGTCTTCTTATAAGAGACATTTTCAGAGAACAATGTCATTCACCGTCTTAGAGTTTGAAGTCATCTTCATATATGAAAGTAAAACATTCTGTGTAAGTGTGCTGCAGGATAAGAAAAACATCCAAATGTAACAGTTTTTAAAAAAAAAAATGTATAAAAGGGAGCGATGCCTTCATAAGAAGAAACAACTGCATTAGTTCTTTGTTAAAAAAATACCACTTGTGGAAATATCTTACACCCCATGTCCTTGTGCCTTCCATAAATCCTGGGAAAACCCTTTCTGTTGTGAGGTGTGGCCACCATGTCGTTAGCTGCAGAAGTGGATAATTTAACAAGTGAAGAAAAGAGTAGTACCAGTGAGAGGACAGAAAAAAGAAACAAAGACAGTGAACGGGAGAAAGCAAGAGATCATTATTTGAAGGACATGAAGCTTTTGATTTCAGATTTATGTGCGATCTCAAAGCCTGCATTGCTGATCCCACCTACTACATCTGTTGAGACATATTTTCTTATTTTGTTTGCGGTGTGAGTGCATGTACAGCTGAGCAGCTCAGGAAAACATAAATCTCTTGAGTCAATGCGCAATTTACAAATAAATGGATTTACAAATGGACTTACAAATATTCAAGTCGGCCGGTTCTTCTAAAACAGTCACACAACTGCAGGTATGTGGGGTCGTCATTTGTGCGTGTGCTTAGCATATGTTTTCAAAGTCTTGCACATCTTGAAAACATAAATTAACGTGAACATGAACACAGAAATTACAGCGACAAATATGCTAAATCAGAAGCACAAACTATTTTAACATCCTTTTAATCATAACAGTTATGTATGAGCCTCGAGTAAGCAGAGGAAAGAAATGACACTATAAACTTAGAGCAAAACTGAGGAATAGTGCAGTATCATTGAGTGCAAACCAACAAAAGATATCGCTGCTTTGCTCGTCGTACTTTCATCCACTAGACAGGAAAGTGGAGAAAATTCATCACATCATCTTTTTTAGATAAATTGCTAGAAAGTGAATGACCTCTCCTCTTAGCCGTAAAACAGTTTGTAACCACAATTACATCCATGACTTATACTAAGTTAAAAATAGTTGAATATAAATGCAGTAACAGGTATCTATTCTCCACCACTCATGTAAAAAACCAAACATGCAGCTACATGACACACTTAAAGGGAATTTGTTTTCCAAAGAAATAACCTGCTCGCTATTTGCTTTTTCAACATAAGTCAATTCGGTTTTCCAGTTCCAGTGGTTTTCTCTCCAAAATACATCATTTTTTATACGCAAATGATTTAAATTACACTCTTGACTACTTTCCAACAACTTCAGAAATCCCAGAGCTTCACATAGGAATGTGTACACTTCAGGACCCATTACATGAGTACACAGAAGTATGTGGAAACAACGTGTAAGTTAGACTTGGAAAGCTATAGCATATAGGATTCCCTTAATCAGACAGTTGTGTGTGTGAGAGAAACAAATTAGAAATCCCTGTCAGGAAAAAGGTCACAGAAATCTCTTTAAATAAGGCTAGTTAATGCCACATAAACTGCACAGTATCAAGAGAACTCAGTTCCTTATTTGGATCAATGCACAACTCTCTCCTCTGCTGGTGCTGCCACTGTTGACATCATGCCCGAATAAATTGTGTAACTGGTAGGAAAGAACATCAATAAATTAATTACGTAATTGACTGTCCTGTGAGGGATGTACTCATTACTTAACCATTTTATTGCTTTTTAAGGGTATTGAAGTCCCAGGATTTTTTTCCCCCTTCCTTCGCTTTATGTGGTGCATCACTAAAAATCTCAGAAAAATCCAAAAATAAAACTAAAGACGGTTAACGAAATGCCTCTGGACATTTGGGTCCATGACGTACAAATGGGAAAACTGTGTATTTATCTGTGTACAATACTCATATCTGGCCTCTCATTGAAGCAAATGTACATCGTGCATTGTTTGAAGAAATCCATTAAATTCACGGGACCTTTGGGTGACTGTCAAATGTGACAGATTTGTGAGTCTTGACCCTTGACTCAAACAGAAATCTGCTCAGAGTAGCAAAGAAGAAATTCAAATTAAAAAAGAACCTCAGGGCAATGCATCTTTTTATTAAGATTTGGGTAAATGGAAGAATAAAGTGTACTTTTGGCTGAGTCATAGCGGTCAATATGACTGCAACTTGCACATCCTTTTCTTATTGTGAATAATTTTGAACAAAAATGATTTTAACGATCTTTATGGGTATATTTTTTGAAGGTTGTCGGAAACAGGTGAAAGCAAACAAGAAGAATATCTGTTAGTATCGTCTTTTTTTTCTTTTAAAAAGCTAGAATAAAAATAAGTAACAGCTGAGGAGTATTCAGTTGAAATTTCTCGTTACTGTAACAAAGCCTTCTAACCTACATTTGTTAAATCTAACAATGTAGATTTAAGCAGTATTGCTGGCATCTCTTCAGGGCAGAATCATGATTAGTGAAAGAAATCAGTGCTGTTTTGTTGGAACATTGATCCCATTTGTGATGAGAGAGATGAAGAGAGAGCAGCAGGCTCTTTTATAAAGTCACCCTGCATTACTGTTCACATTTGTCTTCTCATTGTTCAATGCCTGTTCTCTGTCTTTGACACACTGTATTTACTCATCAGGGGGTCTTCCAGATGAATTCAACCCATAAGAACCCACTCCCTTTTTTACTTGAAGAAGAAATATGAGGTGCATAACACAGAGGAATTTTCCAGGACATTTAAAGATGCCCATGTCAGCATGGGTCATCATGGGTTAAAAGGCTCCTGCATCAAATAGACATGTTTTTTCCCCCTCTGGTTTGTATTGTTATTTTCAAATCTGCATTGTTTTTTATAGAATTTACATTGTCCTCTGTCTCTCCTGCACACAGCTGTTTAGTGTTACGGTCTTGTTTATTGTATAATTGATCATCTTTTGTCCTCAACCACACAGAAAAAAGCTTATACCTCCTGGACAGAGATCAGGGTATAAAAACAGACTGGATATCTCCCCTTTATTCTGCTGTCACTCCCTCAGTTGTAACTTCACAATGTTCCTCTGAAGATGGAATACTGCCTCCCCACCACGTGCTTTCACAAAGCTTCACAGTACAAATTGAAGACGAAGTAATAGCTTTCCTTGCTTTCGCAATCCACAGCAAATGACCAGGCTCTAACGTCTCTGCTTACTGACTGTGCTTTATTCAGCCAGTGTTGAATACAGCATAATGCTGAGTAAACACTAACATAATTTATAGTTTCTACCTGTTTTTCCCAGTGGGACTCACACAGCAGTGCTGGCCTCAGTTTTTCAGTTGCTGCTTGCATTCGCAGCATTTCCACTGCTGAAGTAGGGAAACGCAGGGTCAGCCGCAGCAGATGGTGGCTCCTTCAGGTTGCTAAGTGAGGCAACAGGGTTTGCCAAGTGGTCAGAGCCCCAGGTTGAGTAACACAAGTCTGTAGCACAGCCACTCCAGCCAGCCTGTGTCACTCCAACTGTTGTGACTGCAAACTTGATGGTATGTGTTCTGCAGCATCTTTAGCTGGCTTGAAGCTTGGTCTTTGTCCGTTCTGCAGCCACACTTTTGAAATGTTCTGGTTAGGCCATTTAAAAAACAGCCCGCCCCTCACCATCCACATGATGTGATTTCATCCTCTGCACAGACTGTGCAGAGTTGACAACTTTTTCACACAGCACTCACGTCGCTCTGTTACCACCTCTAAATGTGAAATAGAGGCATAACATTGTTGCATTTTCTCACAGCACAGACACTAAATACACCAACCTCAGATGGTAGTGGTTGCCATTTGAAACCTAGGTGTCCACCTGGGAGGGTGTCTATGTTTCTACTTTGAGTTTGTGCGAATCTAGAAACAATACACATTTAATTATTTGTAATTTTCTTTCTTCTTTGTTTTTAATGAACAAGCAAACAATTGAAAAAAAGAAAAATAAAGTATTGCACTGTATATTGCACTACAAGGAACTGCAACCGTCTATTGCAGTTCTTTGTCTGAGCACTCAGACATTGGGCAGATTCCTACCAGCAAACATCGGTTTTAATGTCTTCCTCATGTAGAGATACATCTACAGCTTGTGTTATTGTCCACAGAAAGAGGGCAACTAATTATTGTTTGCGTCTTGGTGTATGTTGAGTAAACTGTATATGCACATTTCTCTCTGGGCCATGATATCACTGTGAGAAAAAACAATCGTTGCCATGTGAAAGTAATGGTTTTCCATTGTTTGTTTTTTTTTGTTCTTTTGAGCACCACAAGCTTATTTTTGTACAGTTTTTTTGTAAGACAACTGGCACCAAAACAGAGTAGATGGCCAAACAGCACAATACACTAGAAAATAACTATACATATTTGAGATGGTGGTGACTTTCACTGTGTATGAGGACACAACTGAAAAGGTTAAAAAGGCAAATTATTACACAATTTCCATGTTACATAATTATATATTTAGAGGTAGAATTATACTCTAGCTGGGATTCTTTTTTTTTCTAAATATAGTATCATTGAATTTAATTTTTACTTAAATTAAATCATTTTAAAACAAACAATCAAACAAAAAGTTAACTATGAATGCAGCTGTGCAAACTACTAGCAGTGAGTGAGAGCAAACTTTAATCTGTAGTAATTTTAGCAATCTGTTCCCCTCATCTATAATTAAATTGTTTTTTAATTGTTAATGGAGATAAATACAGACTCTCCTCTATTCAGCTTTAACCTCCGAAAAAGCATTTTTTAAGACAAATAAGCAATAAAAGAAAGTTACTTATCACAAATTTATTCACTTACAGAAAAAAAGCATGTATCATGACATATTAACATTCAGATATTTAGAGATTTGAGATTGCATTATAGGCAGCACGGTGGCTTGGTGGTTAGCACTGTTGCCTCACAGCAAGAAGGTTCCTGGTTCGATTCCCGGCCCGGTGGGTCTTTCTGTGTGGAGTTTGCATGTTCTCCCCGTGCTTGCGTGGGTTCCCTCCGGGTACTCCGGCTTCCTCCCACAGTCCAAAAACATGCAGGGTAGGTTAATTGATCATTCTAAAATTCTCCCTAGGTGTGAATGTGAGTGTGATTGGTTGTTTGTATGTGGCCCTGGATAGACTGGCGACCTGTCCAGGGTGTACCCCTGCCTTTCGCCTGATATGCGTCGGGATAGGCTCCGACAGACCCCGTGACCCGGAGACGGATACAGCGGGTATAGATAATGGATGGATGGAGATTGCATTATGCAAAAAAAAATCATCAGGCTTGTCTCTCTTTTTTCTAGGCAGCGTTGTTTACTTGGGGATGATGGTTGGAGCGTTCTTCTGGGGAGGGATGTCCGACAAAGTGGGCCGCAGACAATGCCTCCTCATTTGCATGTCCACAAACGGCTTCTTTGCCTTCCTCTCATCTTTTTCCCAGGGGTATGGCTTGTTCCTTCTCTGCCGTCTCGTTGCAGGTTTCGGGTAAGTCTGACATAACAAACATCACTTTGGGACCAATAAGAATACCGGTAAATCTGTGCATAGTAGAACCTCAAATTCTAACTTTCCTCACCACACCAACAGACACTTTTAATAAGCGTGGCAACTTAACGTACAGTTGCAAGTCATAAGTGTAGATCAGTTCAGTGATGACCAAAGCACCCTACCTGGAGTGGCACTACCTTTTCTGTAATAATAAGCTATACAGAGTTCTACTTAACTTTCTTTATTATAGCCATTTTGATAGAATTTGGCAAGTTCATTTGTAATCTTTCTCTTGCTGCTGCAAAACTATAAATGGGGAAAATTTTTGTTGTTTCAGTGAAATGGTTTATTTTAGAGACTCAAGATTGTGTGAAAATTAAATCTCTAGAAGTGGAGTGTCCTCCTCTTACATTGTAAACACTTGGCAAATAGGGTGATTTATTACATCGTCTCTGGCAGTATAAATGTTCCTTCGAGAGTAATTCAGTAATTGCACCTACTTCAATCTCCCCAGAGACACTCAGAGTTATTAAAAAGGCTGTCCAAACTACCCACGTGACTCGTGTACAAAAAAGGTCAATATAACTAACATTTTCTCGCTTCCTGAATTTCAACCTAATGAATTCAGCAAGCTACAAACTGAACCTGAAGATTAAGCAAGAGCATGTAAAAGCAATTGTGATCGCAGATACATGATAGATGTTAAAACAGGGTACGAATATGATTACATTTGTTTCCTGATCCGTGAAGTGTCTTTCCTCACTCATAGTAAACTTGTCATTCTCTGGTTCTTGCAGGATAGGAGGAGCTGTGCCTATCGTTTTCTCCTTCTTTGCAGAGGTGTTATCCAGAGAGAAAAGAGGAGAACACCTCAGCTGGCTGTGTATGTTTTGGATGATTGGAGAGATCTATGCATCTGCTATGGCCTGGGCCATCATACCACACTACGGTGAGTTCACCTGTCTGGGGTAGGGGCTTTGCAAGGGACCTTAAAGTAAGGCTGAGGCTGCACTTAGGCAGTCAGCTTATTGACAACTTTAATCACCCCAATTAATACTGGATTTCTCAGTGAGTCGAACAAATTCTGTCAATTATGTGTTGGAAATGTCATATTCTGTAAAATCCTCCACAGGATTAAGTTCAGCATTGGCCTGCTTACGCTGTAGTATGAAGGGCAATGTGACTTTTTGATAAGCTCTTGGCTACAGTTACAAAACTGTAAGCCTTTCCCCACGGTGACAGGTTAAGGTGCCAGCTTTCTCTGTCATGTGAATCAATCACTTAATAGGTCTAAGTGGCTGCAGGCTAGGAGAGGCAGAAGTTAAGAGATAAACGTATACATGGACTCTTTAAGGCAGATGCTGAAAGGGAGAGGGTGGACCCATGGGAAGAGAGCGGTGTGATTTATGGCAATACAGCTTGGCCACCATGGCTGTGGTCACTGAGGAAAAGATGTACAAAATTTCACCTTTACATTTCATTCCCATTTTCCATAGGGGTTTGCTAAAAAAAACAAAAAACGAAAGGCAAATACCCAGATTGATGTCAAATGCGAGAGCTTCACTATATTCCTGATGTCATGCCTTCAGAGACAAAGTAGTTATGTGTGAGCGAAAGTAAGGATTTTAACTGCAACAAACTCGTTGATATGTTGTCGGATTTGGTTTTGCCCAGTAACATACTAATTAATATGTAATTACATCATCAGTGTCTGAAAAAAAACACAAAATTGCTCAATAGTTTGTTTGTTTTTAATCATTGGTAAGGCATTATTTGAAAATGACAGATGTCCAAAACGTTTTACCATCAATGCTTTTAATGTTTCATACAAACTATTATAAAAATGAAAACGTACAAGCTGTTTTAAACAAGAGGCATTAATGCAAAGTAATAAACTGCTTGCTGCTGCAATGCGCATGCTCACTTAAAGAAAAAAAAAAAGAGTTTCGATCTCTTTAAAGACAGAGTGTCTATTTACGACAGCGATATTTCACTCTGGAGTTTCACGCCGCAACAAGACGCCTGTGTGGCTCTGGAGGTTGCAAAAAGAGAGTAAAAAAAGGGTAACTCCTGGGATGTTTACTGGATTTCTTCATTGTCAAATGTCGGTGAAATGTCTAACTAACCAGTTCTGAAATTTTCATCAGTGAACGTAGACAGCCAGATAGCACTTCAACCTGATAGACAGTCGGCTTTTTTCCTGTCCTCTTCATGCATTATTTTTATGCCTTCTTTTTTATTTTTATTTTTTATGCCTATGTCCCTGCTTTTCAACCTGCTATCCCTTCCCTACTGCCTCATCTTTCCTTTTCTTCTGTACTCCACACATCTCTCTGTCTAACCCCCGTCCTTCCTTTTATTACATCCCCTCTCTGTCTCTGCAGAGTGTTCTTCTTGATCAAGCATAATTAGGTTTTTCTCCTTGCTCTAATAGGACAAAGCTACATCTAGAGGTGATTTATGGCCAGGCCATGCTTTAGCCAACCCGTGACGTCAGTAAGAAAGAGACACTGTGTGTGTGCGCGTGTGTGCATGTGTTGCTGCTTCAAGTACCATAGATGATGTGCTGCAGACAGATACAGGTCTTGTTCAAAGAAAATTGAAGGCTATAACATCTGACGCTAGAGGAGGTCATTTAAGTTAACACACATGTGCGCATACATAAAAAAAAAGCCTCTTCTATTAAATATTTGTCATGTCATTCAAAGCAGGTGCACTGTTGTACAGTGCTGCAGATCATTTTAAAAGGACACACAAAAACCCTCTAAAACCACAGCTTCACAAATCAGCACAAGGAAAATCTGCTGTTGGAGTTGTTATATCATATGAACCTACTACTAACCCTTCATTTGATACCATGTGAAGGTTTAGTAGTGCCCTTACTTTGCTCTTATCATCCAACATTCACTCTCTTTCTCTGCATCTCTCTCTTTAAGGGAGCTACGTACCTTTCATACATACTCAGCAGTGGATTTCATGTTTTCTCTGAAATGCTGCAGTGCCTCCAACCACCAGTGGACAAAAACACATAGATACCCTTAGGACTGTCAATGAAAACATAAAGGTGTAGCGATGGGTTACAATACAAGTGGCCTAACACTAATGTTCAATGCTCTAATAGATTTCTCATTTATCCCAAAAAGCCTCCAGTCAGACTCGCAGCTGGAGCACTGAAGGAGGTCTGCACAGATTCTCAACACACTGATGGAGGACTTTTTGGATTTTGCTTGCTCCCTGAAAACTCACATGTAAACGTTAAAGCAGCCACATTATGCTGTGGTAATTTCATGGGTTTATAATCTTATTTAAGTTGGTGGTGGTGGTGGGTGTGTGTGTGTGTGTGTGTGTGTGTGGGGGGGGGGTCTTTTACATACTGTACATTTCTTGCAGCATCTCTTTTCACCTTCTATTTTTTCTCAATTTTAGCTCCAGTCTCTTTAATAGCCTTGTTAAAAAATTCAAACAAAAACAAAGCTAACAAAAAAAAAATTCAACATCAACTGGTGCACGCCCACTGTGTTATTATCTCTGAAATAAGACCAGTTTGGGAACCAGTTATGGTAAAAAAATATGGAAATAACAACAAACATTTTATTTTTTCTGTTGAAGCATAGTGGGGGGAAAAAATAAAAAGGTAACATTGGGTCATCCTCTTTACGTGTATAAAAATTACAAAAACAGTACTGTCAAATGAAGAAAATAAACTCTTTTTCACTTCTAAGGCTTTATCTTCAAGGTGTTAAAATTAAATAAATACAGCTGACCTAAAGAACAACTTATTACGTTTTACATTGTTTCATTATTAACGAATACTAATCCAGAAGTGTGTTTATTGCATCCAGAGGAATGAACAGAGTAAGTAGTAGATAGATGATAATTAAAAGTGATTAAATGATAAATTGATCATCAGCACAGATCAGTGGTCTGGAACACTCAGATGTGTGTTAACACAATGCCAATGAGGAAAGACATCAGTAAAGATTTTAGAGAACCCATCAATCTAGGGGTGAGATCAATTCTAATTTGGAATCAATCAATATCAAGTGAGACACATTAGTCACAAGAGGTACACATTAAAGAGATTCACCCGTTTTTTCAGATGTCCCACCAGGTTCACCTCAAGGTCAGCGCTCTTAGAAATAGAAAACAACCTCAAGAGCAACATCTCAAGACAAGTCAATCTTCACTTTATCAATCAATGTGATCGATTATTTGATTAATTATCCATCCATCCATCCATCCATCCATCCATCCATCCATCCATCCATCCATCCATCCATCCATCCATCCATCCATCCATCCATCCATCCATCCATCCATCCATCCATCCATCCATCCATCCATCCATCCATCCATCCATCCATCCATCTAGACTGGCTGGCTCAGTCTCCACGCACTCAGTCAATTATGAGCATAATCCCTGTAATGAGATTTCCAGTAGTACAAGGGAAACACTAACCCTCAGGGGCAGGAAGTCATGCTACATTTCTGTAGAAAAGCCGCTGATAAGTCACTGCTGAACAACTCCCAATCTCTCTCGCTTTAATTCTCTGTGTGTGTCTGGGTCACTCCACACACACTCTCTCTCTCACACACACACAGGGAAAAAAATAGGGCCTCAGAGTGGAAATTCACACAAGATATATGTAGACCTCATCAATGAAAATGATTGCTCTTGATCTCTCTTATTTAAGTAACCAGCCTGTAAATAAATGATCCTGTATTTAAAATAACTATAAGCAAACCGTAAGTACAATAATAATAACAGTAAAACAAAGATTTATTTATGTCTTTAAGCACTCCTCCTTTTTATGCTGTATAATGTCCTCTCCTGTTTCATTTGAATGTTTTGTCCCCCTAAAATGGGGAATTTTCACATCTCTGACAGATGCCGACAACCTTTCCAAACAGTTGTTTTTAGCAGCTATCAAATCTGTATTTTAATATGCTTTGAGATTAATTCGAAGCAACCGTTTTCTGGCAAAACCATTAGCACGAACCCCCTCCCCACCCTGTGGCTCCCATCCTACGCCCGTTGATGGATAATGGTGCTATATTCCCTTTGGAGCCGTATCTCCATGAGACACGATCTGTGAAGAGACGTGGGAGGTCATGACAAACACGCCAGCCCATTTCTGTGCATCCTGTGCAAAAAAATGTAGAAAAAGCAGCCACACACAGAAGTCAACATACCCTAAGGATTATTCATTTATGAGTCCATCTTTGCCGTATATGTTCTGTTAGTTTCTTTGTTAAATATGCTTCCATACAATAAAATGCAGCAAACATTCCCATGTTTGAAAACACAATGCAGTCCACCAGAATCATATCACATTCTTAACATTATTTAATTGAATTTCACATTTAATTCTGCTTGGTACAACAGTTTGTTTTTTTGTTTTTTTTTTTGGCAAATTGTAAAAAAGTAAGAACCATGAATAAGCTTCATGTATCTGTGTGTCATGACGAGACAGAATGGTTTCATGCATCATCCAACCATTTTTCTTGAGAATGTTTTACTCAGAAATGTTAAAAATATATGTGCTCAGTCACAGAAAAATGAAAATTCATTATGTATTATTGAATATGTGTATTTGTATGGTTACTTTGGTATTTGTGTGTAGGAGTGTGACATGGCATTATGATGTGTCACTGCAATCTGTGTGTAGTTATACATATTCATTTCTGTTAGTTCACATGCCCACTAAAATATGCACATCTTAGTTTGGTATGGTGTAATGTTTTGGCTGTGTGTGAGTGTGTGTCATTTATGATGATTTATGAGTTTAGAAGACTGCCTGTAGGCTGAGATCAGGTGCAACAAGATACAACTTTGTAGAAAACATTCAATTCTATTCCTGTCATTTAGTTACTGCCTCTTCAATGCATAGTTTGATACCTATGAAGTAAATATATTTGCTTTTGTAATTCCCTACTTACTCTGTATGAGTTCAATCTGCTGGCATTAGAGGGTACCATGAGAATCAGCTCCTAATTCCACCCTAAACCCCACGTATACTAAAAAAAAAATGTATTGTAATATTAATTACAACCAGAAAGCTATGCATTAGTGATTTTCATTAATAGAAGAATATGCTCTACCGGGCATAAGTTTTAAAACACCACAACTTTTTCTTCTTTTTTTATTAAAATTCAATAGCTTCAAATGGTACAAAGTTAAGTGCCTAACAGCCAGAAGTTAAATAAAATGGTAATGTTACCCAAAACGGAAAAATAATGTACATGTTAGAATTATACATCAGTGTGTGTAGAACAATGGAGGAGGAATGGATGGTTCTGGGGCTGATTTGCTGGATTCAGGGTCGGGGACCTGTACAGAGTGAGAGGTACCCTGAACCAACACGGCTACCACGGCATTCTGCAGCACCAAGACGAGATACTGATCTCTGGTATGCGCCTAGTCAGGGGTTCATCCTACAGCAAGATAATGACCCAAAACATAAGCCCCAGTAATGTCTGATCCACCTTAGGAAAAGAAAGAACAAGATTGTAAGCTTGGAAACATGAAGCGGCCAGCTCAGTCTGCAGACTGCAAACTTCTGCAACAGAGGTGGAAAGAACCTTCTAAAGAATATTTGATTTCCATTGTAGAAAGAATGACAAAGAATGATTGTGTTCAGCTGTTATCACTGCCAATGGTGGCTCCTTTGGTGAGTCAAAAGCTCATATTCCATGATTTCTTTTTTGGAGTTAATTGTTTATGGTCTGCACTTTCATTTCAGTGTACAATGAGACAATGCATACATTTCAATAACAAACTGAAAAAATTGGGGCGTTCTAAAACTTTTGACCAGTAGTGTGTATATATATATATTTTTTCCAGGATTGCTTCTGAGACATAGTGTGCAAAACTATCAGGAAAAAGTCATTTCCATAAAACAAGCAATGATTGTGATTGCCACAGTTTGCTTCTGTTCCCAGGTTGGAGCTTCAGTATGGGTTCAGCGTACCAGTTTCACAGCTGGAGAGTGTTTGTCGTTGTTTGTGCCCTGCCATGTGTGTGCGCTGTGGTAGCACTAACCTTCATGCCAGAGAGTCCCAGGTTCTACCTTGAGGTAAACAGCAATTCCTTACAATTATTAACAGTATATATCCACCCATAGACTGTATAAAAAAAATTCGACAAACTCTGTGATGTCACCCTCGGGTTTTCTGAAAAGTTGGTTTGAATACATATTGGCAGAAGCAAATTCTGCTAAACTCTGTTTAATCCAAAAATGGGAAAATAACAGCACCAGAAGGGACAATGCCCTTAAAATTAGAGTGATAAAGCTCTGTCAGGTGTTTATTACCAGCCCAGAAGTCAAGTTTACTGACAGTTTCAGGTGCTAAGAAACCAAAGTGGTGACATCTAGCTGTTAAAACCATAGACTGCAACTGTCCCTTGAAAATACCACACTCCTACACTGCATAAATGTATGCCTTTATATACTTTTAGCTGGTAAAGTTAGTAAAATTTCTCCCCCTGTGACCTATAGTCATCAGGGATGTGCAATCTGGTCATAACTACAGAAAAGGCCCTTTTTTAAAAACCCTTTAAAAAAAATATATACCAGGTTGTAAATATGGAGATGTGAACTTGGAGATTTTAACATAGGGGTCAATGGAGATGGGCTCACCTTTGAAACCAACCCCTAGTGGCCATTTAAAGAACTGCACATATTGCCACTTCCGCCATGGTGACATTTAAGCAAGGTTTCACCTGCATCTATTGCATCAGATGTGTCTGTGATGTCATGGTGTTGTATGGAACTTCCTGCTCTTATTCATTTATTTACATATTTATACATTCAACAGATGTCACACAAACTAAGAGCACAGATGTGTAATCATCCCAAAACAGTGTGAGCCATGCAAAGCTGTGTGTTTGGAAAACAGATGTAATGATATCTGTGACAGTAGGTTGTCCTGATGCAGGATGAGTCACCTCTGCTGTGAGTCTCATCATGAAGAAAACTGCTTTAATGTACAGTAATTGTGGACGTCAAGCTGTTGCTCCAAGTCTGGTCCTACAAATGCATCTCATCTTCTCCCTCTCACTCTTTCTTTCCCTCCTGTCAGGTTGGGAAACATGATGAAGCCTGGATGATCCTCAAACAGATCCATGACACCAACATGAGAGCGCGTGGGCAGCCAGAGAAAGTCTTCACTGTGAGTGTTTGTTTCTGCGATGCACAGTCTTGGCTGGGTTTCCTGACGCTTAAGAAAGAAAAGAGGCTTTTCAGCCACCGCTGGGACAGGTTTTAACGCTTTCACTATGCAGGATCATGTCTAAATTATGATGGGACTGAAAGCTGTTTTGTGTCATTCAGGCTTATTTGCTTCCTGAGCTGCACTTTGGGAAAAGCTGCTTAGTCGACACTTGTTTCAAGAATTGCACGCGTACTGTGCTACTCTACACACTGTTGATATTCAACTTCTCGTGTGTAATTTGGCCTTCAGTTTTGTGGAAACAAGTGAAAATATTGCATAGCAAAGGAGCATTGCTAAAACTTCTTCCACCATGATCATTGTAATGTTTTCTTTTTCTAATTTAACAGGTGAACAGGATCAAAACTCCCAGACAACTGGATGAACTGGTTGAAATGGAATCAGGATCTGGAAACCAAGTTTCCAAGGTTTTCTTTAGGATGAAGGCTGAAATACAAGGGGTAAATATTTGTCTGTTTATTTCATTAAAAACATGGCTATTTCTATTCTTATTCTTTTGGGGTTGCTTGTGGGTCTCAATTCCACGTTTAATATGTCTCACTTCAGATCTATCAGAATCTTATTAAGTGCTTCAACTACCCCATGCGAGAAAACACGATGCGACTGGCCATAGTGTGGTTCACACTTTCATTCGGGTGAGATTCTTTCAGATGTTGTTGTTTTTTTTTTTTATTGTCACAGAAAAACCAGACAAATGTCTTTGGTCAGAAAATAGCCCCAGGGAGTCTGGCATATGGCCACATTGCATTTCTGTCATGTTGATCTCTCTGCCGTGTAGAAGTTGCGTGGTCTCAAAATCAATCACAGTCTGTCGATCAATAAAGTTCCACTGGTGGGTGCAGAGATATGGGAGAAAGAGCCAAAGATAAGAAGAAGAAGAAAAAAAAACAACAAAAATCTAATTGGTGTCTCTCAGCCTTCCACTGAGCCTGTCTATCTGTCCTTATATCCTGTGCTGTGCAGTAAATTATATCCTGATGTCACTGCTCCTTTGTGACTGTAGGTATTATGGTCTGTCCGTCTGGTTCCCTGATGTCATCAAACATCTGCAGGCGGACGAATATGCCTCCAAAGTGAAGCTCCACAATAACGAGCGCATCGAAGGCTTTACCTTTAACTTCACTCTGGAGAACCAGATCCACAAAAACGGCCTCTTCATTAATGACCAGTAAGATGAGTCTATTTACCTGCAGGATGTGTGGGTGTAAAGCCTCACAGAAAACCGTTACGTCTAAACTGTTAATCACAGAGTCTGTTGAAGGTGGATGTAGCTGACTATACTTCAGTTTAAATAAGCACAACATAATGGTTGTTTGTCAGATTCATCAATATGAAGCTGAAGTCCGTCACCTTTATTGACTCCACCTTTCGAAACTGCCACTTTGATGATGTGACATCAGTGGGCTCCTACTTCAAGAACTGTACGTTCATCGATGCATTCTTCTACAATACAGGTGAGACATCCATCCATCCAGGTGAGACGGTTATTTAAGATGCTTAAATCTGTTTAACCCCCTTTCCAAAATCGTTGGGATACTCTGTCATTTGAATATAAAAATAGTGGATGTGGCAACCTTGATGTCACCGTTTGGTTTTTTGGCTCTTAATTTCTGCTTTCACATATAATGTGCACGTAATTATATATTCAATTTTGTTTCTCTATCATGTGGGAAGACATTGATGAATCAAAGTTAATAGAAGGCACAGAGGTGATCAACAGCACTTTCACCCACAACAAGATAGGATGCCAGATGAAATTTGATGACGACTACAGTGCCTACTGGGTTTACTTCATCAACTTCCTGGGCACTCTGGCTGTTTTACCCGGCAACATTGTGTCTGCCCTTCTTATGGATAAAATCGGTCGTCTTTCTATGTTAGGTAAGAAAGAGTCTGGGGCAGTGTGAACTTAAAAGGGTACAGAAATTAATTTAAATTTAATTTTGAAATGTTTAAATGATTATGGATGTGACGTCCATCACAGAGCATGAAAAAGGGTTTTAACATGAGCCGTGTACGTGCATGTCCACCAGGCGGATCCATGGTCCTTTCGGGTATCAGCTGTTTCTTCCTGTGGTTCGGCACCAGTGAGTCCATGATGATTTTTATGTTGTGCCTTTACAACGGCCTGAGCATCTCCGCTTGGAACTCACTGGATGTGGTCACCACAGAGTCCTTCCCTACTGTCAGGAGGTGCGCAACAAATCTTTTCTGACGGAGTTGTTTTGTTTCTGGATAGGCCCATATATCAGAAACGTTTTTCACAACCATTTCTTTCCCTTTTTTTTTTAAATATATTTTCTGTGATGTTTCATTCACCAGGGGAACAGGCTTTGGCTTCTGCAATGCTCTGTGTAAGCTGGCTGCAGTCCTGGGGAACCTAATCTTCGGCTCTCTCGTTGGCATAACAAAGGCCATCCCCATCCTCTTGGCCTCATCGGTGCTTGTTGGAGGAGGCCTGGTCGGACTCCGCTTGCCTGACACCCGGGCAAATGTCCTCATGTAACACCTGTGGGGTATTTGTCAGTTGGGATAAACCTGAAAGCGTTGAAGATAACCTGTAGAGCTTTGGAGTAAGGAATGCAAGCGGCTTGGTTTGTTTAGTTGTTGTTATTTTGTTTTTTTTTTCTCACCACTTTCATTCACATTTAATTAATATAGGTACTGTAAAATTACAACCCGCCCACACTATGTCGGGTCTTCTTCTTTTTCATTTTTCTGCTGGTTTCTCGTGATCAAGATGAGAATTTGCCCAGGTTTGGATGCTGAAACTTTGGTTTGGGAGTTTTATTTGGCTGATATCACCCTCCGGTTTCAGTCATAACCTTCAATGGAGACACCACATGGTCAAAGCTGAAGCTTTTTAATATTGATTTAGTCTTATTAAGACAAGCCAGATGGGGAGAAAAGTGAAAAACAAGCTGTAATGAGCACAACCAACCTGCTGTGTGACAACGCAGGGAATACATGATCAGACAGGGTGGACTCATTGACAGCTGGCTTACCCACAGAACCTGCACACAGAACCCGGGACATGTGCTAATAGTCACGACACAGAAATACACAAAAAGTCTTTAAATTAATGCCATGTGATATTTATGGTTACCCATACATTTTCAACTCTGAATTGGACATAATAGAGTATTTTGATACATGACATTTGTTCAGACATCTGGAACCTTTTAAAATCTATAATTTAAACGTGAAACCAAGCCCTTTGCATTACCCACCCAAACATGTATCATAAAGGCCATACTGATAGACAAAAAAAGTATTTTCTTGTACTAATAACTGTATGTAATGTTAAATCTGAGGATGTCAACTTCACTTCCTTTTGTGTTACTGCTAAAGTTGAATAACGATGCTTCTTTTGCCCAAAATGCCGGTATCTCACATTTCCTTTTGTGTGGTGTGATATTGTACAAAAGGCTCCAGGATGAGCACTTCTTCTTTAACTTACGTTGAATCCTGCTTATGGGGGTGATGTTTCCTGCTGCTTCCTTAGAAAAAGAAAGAAAGAAAGAAAGAAAGAAAGAAAGAAAGAAAGAAAGAAAGAAAGAAAGAAAGAAAGAAAGAAAGAAAGAAAGAAAGAAAGAAAGAAAGAAAGAAAGAAAGAAAGAAAGAAAGAAAGAAAGAAAGAAAGAAAGAAAAAGGACAAACAAATATTGAATGGCCTTTTTTAATGTGCCTCTCCTTAACTGGAACAGTCTGCCATTGTCACGTGCTGTCAAAAGGTTTTAAGAGCAGAAATAAACTGAACAGGGATTAAATAGATGAAGATATACAGTAAATCAATATAGAAAAATATATAATTATCAAAATGTTTTGATATTTGTTTTGTATATATGAGCAAACTTCTTTATCTTATTTATTCACATCACTTAACATAACTCAATGTAACAAATCTCTTATTAGGTTTATGTAAATACCACATTTGTGTTTGTGAGGTAAAAGTAAATCATTTTACATCATTTGATGTCTGTTTTTCTTGTGACTCATTGAGATTTTTTTGTCAAAAAAAGAAGGTTGCAATAAGTTACTGTTGAATATTGGGAAAATCTTGGAAAAACACTGAGACCTCAACGCATGCTGTTTGAGTTACAAAGATAAAGACAGTTAGAAAAAAATCGCATAATTTCGTTGTTTTTTTTCTCACAATTTTATAACACCTCCACCAGTCTAAATGGATCGATTGTTCAGGTAGATGAGTTGTAAGTGTGCCGGTGCGCTCAGTGTTTTTCTGTGCATGTGGACTGTATTTTCTGTGTTCGCCCATGACCTCCGGCAGTACTCAGAATTTGTGGTATCTGTGACTGAGGTGAAGGTGTGGTTTTTGCCCCTGTACTCCACCTAACTCACTCATGGCTGCTCAAAACATAAAGTAAACAAAACCGTATTATGTGTAAGCATCAATCGTCCATAACTTTAACCTTTTCCTTTATTTTGAAAAGCTGAAAAGAAAATACGTAGTAAATTGTGGTGCTATCCCTCAACAGATCTTTTGTTTTTTGACCCTCTGATTTGAATATTTTCTAAATCAAAAGTGCAACATAGAGATTTTAAATGAAAAGCAATGACCCATGCCCAGCAATGTTAGCAGCAGTTAAAATAAAAAAAGTACTCTATCTGCTTAATATTTTAAAAGCTTAGTGGCAGAGAAGCCAAATGGGTTATATTGGGAAGAGAAAAACACCAGTTATGTCTGAAGTATTTAGTGTATAGCTTATATGTACTGTATTTTTATGTGTATGTGTGTGAGACACAGGGAATTGAATGTGTGTGTGTGTGTGCATAGGCCTCCACATGGATGCATGAATGTAAATATGATGTACATATCAAAGCTAATGTTGATTAACTTCTGGGGTAAACGTGTTAAAAGTCCTTGATTGTGTCACATCTCCTGATTTGTTTGAGTGATGATTTCATCTCCTGTATCTCTGTTGTGAAACTGTGTGTATCTTTTGCTTTGACCTGACACTGCTGTGTGTGTGCGTGTGTGTGTGTGTATGTGTCTGTGTGTGTGTGTAAGTGCGCGCGTGTGTGTGTTTGTGTGTGTGTGTGGATGAGTGATATTGCATGTATGTCAGAAAATTATGGCAATATTCAGACTTTTGTTGAGGAAAAATGTGAATGTATCACTGTTGTAAGTTCTGTTCAATCATTTTATGGAAGTAGTCAATCGTATGTCAACATTAAATTTGTGAATATTATTGTAAAAGATCTGCCAGTCCATGAATGACAGAGCTGTGTCCAGAAGTCCATGTGTGTAAAATATCTGAAGAAATATTTGTCAAATTATGTCCTGGGAATGGCATTAGACAGTGAAAAGACAGGGATTGCAGACTGTGCTGCTTTTGAACATATATAAAATTAAAGTTATGTTCTCTAGCAAATTGTTGTATGCTTTTTATTTCACAAGCTTTTTAACCTGTAAAAGTCTAACCTTAATGGAATACATCTATAAAGCCTAATGCAAGAAGCATGAGTCCCCTGTCTAATTTACTATTCTACCAAAAAAAAAAAAAAAAAAAAAAAAAAGACAATGGTGCAACTCTCCTTTGATTTTGTGGTGATATAACGTAAAGTACTCCTGCCACCTAGAGGCTAAATTTTAGTATTGAACTAATTGACCCTACTGTTAATTCATCTGAGCCAAGGCGTTTAACTCACCCATCCTTTTCTTGAAGAAAATCAATAAGTTAAAACTTTCAAGGAGTGCCCAACATTTGTAAACTTTCAAACTCTCAAAGCTGCACTCCAACATTATATGTAGTGGTTTAATTTGTTGGTAGGAGTATTCCCAGATATTGATTTAAGGGTTTTCTGTCTGTGTCAGAAAAGTACACTCACTGGCCACTTAATAGGTACATCTGTAAAATAAAATATTCAGCTCTTCAATACACAAGACCTACAAGTGTTTTAATTTTTTAATAAAGCTTTTGTAATTTAAGTTTTAGTTTATCTCAAAAGTGTGGGAAACCTACAGCATCTAGAGAATGTATTAATTAAGAATGATGAAATCAATAAATTATATAATACAGCCAATAATGTGTAAAAGGTTTTGGCTTTTAATTGTATTATTCAGTAATAAATATGCAATTTAACAAATGTGTTAATCACAGCTTATATCTATGTGCCTTATGTATTGGTTTAAACAAAGTAAAAACCAAGGGGAGTTACACATTTTTGAAATTGAAGGATTACAATCCTCTGTGAAAGAAAGCAACTGGTAAAGATTTCAAGGAATCAAATAGTAAATTTAGGCTCTGAGAGTACAATTTTAAAGACAGTCCCCGTTAAAACAATACTTGCAATGATGTTTTGACATTTTGATCGCAAAGCACTACCAAAAAGAAAATACAACTTTTCCACAGGTTTCATCTAAAAAATCTCTGCATGTTTTCATATGTATGTATGCGTTTTGAATTTAGTGGGACGGCATGAAATGATACCAAGCAATATTTGACCAGGCTCGGCTCAATAATTACTCCAATCCAGCAGGCCAGAAGCAGTGACTTTGACCAGCTACTGCATGACTGAAGCCAGGAAATATGGTGCAAACCTATTTGCCAGCATGTGGATGCTGAAACTAAAACAGTACTGTCAAGTTTCAGGATCCACGTGCTGGCAAATAGGTTTGGTGGTCTCACATAGTCTCAGAGAGTAAAATAAGGTAACGCTCAGATTTTATTTATTCATTCGTCTATTCATTCACACACGCTTTTATTTAAACTTCCAGAAACAATGCTAATACAATTGTTTTTTTTTTAAACAATTAAAAAAAATAGAGAAAATAATCAAGCAGATTACAATAATGAAACGATTAATGAGCCAGAAACGTCAGTGAGTGGTTGTGATTGCCGTCTTTCACCAGCAGAGGCCGCTGCGAGGCGCTACATGTGCGCGTCTCCGTCAGTCAATCATCGCCTGTGAGAGCGCCGCGGAGAAGGTAAGATAACACCAGAGCGACGCACTCACTCCGGGAGGCAAGCAAAAGTAACGCTCACCATGGGACACGTCTGCTGCAAGTCACAGCTGGCACTTTCATAAGACTTTTGTAAATAGTTTTGGCTTGTTTTGGGCATTTTTCCCCCCCCCACCCCCCCCACTTTACACTCAGCTCCGAGCAGCTGTTTGATTCACATCAACAGACTTGTGAGACAGGCGCGGCTCGCTGAAACGTTAGCTTGTTGGCTGAAGTTATTTCCAGTTCAGACGAGTTCACAGGTCGAGGAAACGAGGCAGGATGTATCATGAAGAAACCGCAACGTTACAGAAGCCACGCTATGGAAGTAAGTAACACATTTTCTGTCAGGTTTTTAAGCTGAAGGGCGGTGACTCCTGGCCGCTGGTCTCCGGAGGGGTCACCGGGTGGGTCGCGGCTGCCGCGAGGTGCCGTCACGGCGATGATGAGCAGCAGGTGGCTCACCTGCACCAGGCGGGGCTCATCACTCCTGCAGGCTCCTGTCGGGCGAAAAGGTCGGATGAAACTGCACGCAAAGGTGGTTAAAACCGAAGCCCACTGAAGACTAAAACCTCTTAGCCTTTTCGGTTTGTAGTCTGCTCTCGTGGTGTCCCAAAACGCAACACGTTGTCGGTTAATTTGACGTTGGAAGCCAGCAGATCAGCACATGAGGCTTTTTTTTTCTCTCACAAGTTAAACATTAACTTCACATTTATACTACCGTTTAGAAATGTAGGACTGACTTCGTGAAAAATGTAACCAAGCAAACTGATAAGGGGTAAAAGCTAGACACGTACATATCCTGTCACAGGCCTTTTATCTGTGAAGCGAAGTACAACAAGTTAAAACCAATGAGGTGCAGGGCCTCCCTTCCCTTAAAACATACATTATTGTGTTTTTATTGATCCATTCATACTACTGTTAATCCACAGGAACAAAAACAATCATAAATTGTTGGCTGGTTTGTCATAATCCTGTCTTTGATTTGCGGTCACTGCGTTTAATTGACCGAAGGTTGTTTGTGTTTAAACTCACAAGTGTCATTGTGAGATGACAAAAACAGTCCTCCTCTGTAATTGCTTCTGTAAAATGCCATATGAGCCACAGCTGCTGGAGTTGCCTGTGAAACAAAAAAACAAAGTCTGTCCTGATTTTGTAAACCCCCCCACCCCACCAAAGAAAAAAATAAAAATCTTGAAATAGAGAGCCCCCTTGCAGCTAAACAAACACGAGTCAAAATGACAGACTGTTACACCGGTCAAGTGACATAAAAGCAACAAAGCCATCCTGATAGTTAAATATAACGCCTAGTGTGAGGGTGCAGACAGCCTCTTCCAGGAAGTGTGTCAGTGAGTCAGAGAGCTTTGTGTAATGGCTGCACCGGGGTTGCTGGGACTGCCTCTGAGAAGAGCGCTTCATGCACATTTTCATCCATGTCATCTGCACAGCTGGGGCTCTTAATTGTGGTGGATTGCCGTATGATATTCTCATGTGGCTGTAAAAAGTTTCGGCCAAGTGGTATGACGATTGTGTGGTTTGGCCCATGCCTGTCCTCACATTTATTGTATGTCAAGCCTGTACTGAAACTTGGCCACGGATGTCTCTGCAGGTGGTTGATGAATGGGCAGAATTTATGCAAGTGCTCTTAAGAGGTTTAAAAGACTCAAGTTAGCCTCATAGATACCAAATTGACATGTTTACTTCAGTTTCCTTAAATTAAAAAAAGTATTTTCCATGTTGTAGTTTATCATAGAATAATATACAAACTTAAAAAAGAGAAACACCAACTGGGATTATAGAGGGATTAATTGGCTGAATCCATTCTACATAATCAAAGCCAATGTCAGTCACCGAAGCCTCCCTCCAGCTGTCATTTGGGTGACATGCCCACATATCACTTGAACATCAGAAAAGTCGTGGATTGTCATGTCAAGGCTTATTTCTCATTTTTAGTTTTAAAATATGAAGCCTTAAAGGTGTTTTTGTTGGATTGACAACTCAAACACTAGCCTTTAGTCCCATAGGAGAAAGTTCAGTTCCTAAACTGAGCCCTTGGGCCGGACATCGTCTTTTCACTCACCCAGAAATAAAGAGATTTCATTGGATTAGAGTCAAGGTAAGGTGTGTCGGGGGGAGATTTCATTAAGCTGCAGGTATAAGTCAACTTTCATCAGAAATCTCTGTTTATTTGAGCCCTCCCCCCACTAGCGTCATTTTAAACATTTACTTGTTCATTGGAGGATTCACCCTTGTTGCTGTCAACAACTTAAACAAAGTAACATTTCCAGGAAATATCTGCCTAGTGTTTGTGATTTGGAAAAGTATTCTCTTGTGCATCATGGTGAATGTGTTATTTTAGCAGTGCTTTGTTAAAAATCTAAAATGTTAATCATATTGTTGTATG
Organism: Xenentodon cancila; assembly: GCA_014839995.1. Taxonomy (NCBI): domain Eukaryota; kingdom Metazoa; phylum Chordata; class Actinopteri; order Beloniformes; family Belonidae; genus Xenentodon; species Xenentodon cancila. Next base: position 21,964,460 of record CM026202.1, read on the forward strand.
AATATTAAACATGCATGGCATGATTTGTGTTGGGATCTCACAAACTAAGCATACCATACATGTTCAACTTAATACAAATTAATTGATGTACAAGAGCGCGTCATATTCAAGAGTGCCTCAAGTAAGTTCAAGCAAAGACAAGGGCTTGACTGTTTGCTTTTTCCAGCCATTCAGGATGATGAAAGGCTGTCGGCTGAGGAGATGGATGAGAGGAGGAGGCAAAACATTGCCTACGAGTATCTGTGTCATCTGGAGGAGGCCAAACGGTAAGATGGGAGGCGATGAAGGGTAAAATGGAGTAAATAAGAGCAGCTTTTATAGAACATTATCACAACAATTTTCTTCCTGTTTGCTTTGTCCAAACTTTTTCTGTAGGGAGTAGGACTGTTGAAAACAGTAATAAAACAAAAAGCAGAAACGGTGTACTTGTTAAGTAATGCCACCGACCCGTAAGCCTTTTTGAAAATATGATTAAATCAGGGAGGTGCTGACATGGAGAAAGAGTGGCACTCTTAATAAACATTAAACAAAAAGCAGGTTATCTCAATAAGCATTTGTTTTCCCTCCAAAGTAAGTCCCTCTGAAGCTGCCATAAACCTGAATTTCTATGAGGTGCCAGTTTGGCGGCCTTTTCAACTAAACCACTTCCTGTCTTCTTCATAAGCCAATCCTCCTCCACAGGAAAGAACCAAGAAGTATGATAATATGTCTACTAACTCAGATTTTTTTTTTTTGTGACACCCCAACTAATCACAGAGATCTTTCCACAAGATGCTGTGTGGCCAGCTAAAATTCATTACAATATGTTGTAGCCTCATGGCATTTCAGTAATCGGGCTTTTTGTTGGACTTCCTCTACTTTCCTTTTCCCTGTGGTGACAGATTGTTTGACAACTGAATTTGCTCTTTGACTTGTGAAGCATGTTTGATTAAGCTACATTATCTGCTTATGTCACAGGTTAGTAAGGGTTTACTTGGTCTAAAGTGAGCGGACTCAGACATCCATCATAATCACTCCTACATAATCACACTTTTTATAGTGTGCAGGCAGAACTTTAGTGGAAGGCTGTGCCGAGACAATCTAGGGAACATAATCTATGGTGAAATACCAGGACTAACCTCAAAATGAACACATTTAGCTTTGTAACTTTCACCTCTAATTTTGTCTAAGGTCCACTGAATTTCTGTCAGTTCTGTCCTTTGTGGAATGGAAACTGCATTCTGTGAAATGTGTCAAGTTAGATTAGGATTAAAACAGAGCTTTTAATGACGCTGTAAGCCACTGAGAGCATGGGATTAGGTGTGGTTTTAGGAGTCAGAGGCCTACCGTGAAAAAGGATTGAGAGTAACAAGGTAATATTGCCATGGTAACCCATGCTGACCACTTATTTTGGACAATGAGGGAGGGTAGGGTGCTGGTGGGGAGCTGATATAGGGACTGAAGGAATGCAGAGACTGATTAAAAATCTTTACTTTTTCACAACTACAGTTATGTTGAAAACAAAGTGCACTATATTTCTGTTCTAAGTTTTGACGCATCAGGGACATCTGGTCCTTACCAGGTAAATACAAATTCAGAAAAACCATAAGACATGGCATATTACACACTGTTATTATTCATTTAAAATCATTCGACCCAAAATACGGTGTATGAAAACTGAGCACACCCCATTATTCAACAGCTTGTAGAAACTTTTTTTTTTTTTTTAATGCATAAAATAATTCCCTTAACAGCAATGACGAAGTTTTTTTGTTTTTTTTGGGGGTTGTTTTTTTAAAAATATTTTTAAACTGGCTAATGTCATCAGTCTTGTATTGTTTAGTTTAGTCTCACTCTTTATTTTAACAGTGTTGCACCTATGTATTGAGGTGTGCAAGCAGTCACATTTCTTAGGCTTCACCAAAGCATTTCATTCAGGTTTCCAGACCGGACTGGTGCTGCCCATCCAGACCGGACTGGTGCTGCCCATCCAGACCGGACTGGTGCTGCCCATCCAGACCGGACTGGTGCTGCCCATCCAGACCGGACTGGTGCTGCCCATCCAGACCGGACTGGTGCTGCCCATCCAGACCGGACTGGTGCTGCCCATCCAGACTGGACGGGCAATGCCAGTTGTTTTTCTTAGATCTTAGTTAATGTCTTTCCTCCTTGGCATTGTTACGATCATTGTGGTAATCCTGTTTTTACCTCTAGGCCAAGGTTGCAGCAAAGGTCCCTCTGCAAATGTTAGTTCTGATATTCTTTTGTCCATTATCAAAGTGGCTTTTGCAAGTGATAGCGTACAGATAACTGGTGGGTGGAGAACGAGGTCAGCGGCAGGATTTCATCATCACATTATATTGGATGAATCACTGCCGCGTCATAAAGTATATTTTTGGACAAAATCCAGCAATCGCGTAGGTCTTTTGATGCAATTTTCACTCCAATACCCAAAATAATAAAATACTGATTTAAAAAAATTGGAGAAACTTGTCAGTTTTTTTCCCCTAAAAGAAATATGGTGACTTTTTATGTCCTTGTGTTGCTGATGGTGGGTGGTTGAGTGAGGCATTTTCTTAATTTTTATCCATATGTAAACTCCTGCTTTTTTTTTTTTTTTTTTTTTTTTTTTTTTTTTCTTTCTTTCCCCTTTCCTTCCCCCTATCTCTGTAATTTGTGGATTTTATTTGGAATAACAAAGTTTTTGTGCTGGATTATGCTGTACAGCAGTGTTCCTTTGTGACTGATTTGCTACTGGTGTGAGGGGAACTTGAAGATTTAATTCCCTTGAACCTGTCATAATTACACAGAAGATTGTTTTATTGTTTGTTTGGCTTATATCTATAACGTCTGTCACTGGGACAATTGATGTCAGTTGGTTGATGCAACGTCATGCAGGCCACATGCACTCGTTTGTATAGTGGTTTTAGAAAGAAACTTTGTACTCTTGCTGGAAAGTAAATAGTTTATGGTTTACATTGGAAGATGTTTGTTTTGTTTTTCTTCTTTTTGGAATAGAAACCCAATTTGGTTTGCTTTGATGTAGATCCAGCCCTTTGCCATGTTAGACACACCCTAACCTACCACAATTGCTGAATTTTTTTAATTACACTCAGAGGCACAGTCAGGATGGATGGCCAGGCAGAATCATAATCCTCTTGTCTAAGTTACATGAACTCTTATAATCATACAATTTAGTTGCCATTATACAAAGGCCTGAAGGTGTGACTCATTTTCTGTATCCTCGTATCATCCTGATGTTGTTCTGAAAGTACTGACATGAAGCGGTGATCCATATCATAGCAACTTGGACACTCTTCTCAGGATGTTTGTGTGCATTGCTCCATTTTTCATCTTAAAAGCTGTCTTGTGTTATGGCTCATTTAAGCTGTTGTCATGTGAGTGTTGTTACGACCAGTACTGTCTGCTTTTTTTTTTTTTTTTTTTTTTTTTTTTTTTTGTTGTTGACCAGAAACACTTGGACACCATTGTTACTTATTTAATGAGGCAATCCTTGGATCACCAAAATTGGATCATAACCTCAGATTATTTGATAAAGGAGCATCCAATTCCTCACCCCCCAGGCACTCACTCAAACTCATGACCAGCATGACAAAGCTATATGACGCAGACTTAAAAAATGTGTTCTGGAAATATTGGTCCTAAAAGCACATTAAAAAGGTTTACTTATTATGTGTTAAAGGTGGGAGGCATTTACATGATTTCAAAGCTGTGTCTTGCTCAGCACTGTAGGTCACAGTTTAGACAATAACAGGAAGGCCTTTTATGGGAGAGCTGTAAACAAGACTACTAGCCTGTCCAGTTTCAGGAGACAAGTCTTCCATTGTTTTAGATACAGGAAGTTACGTTTCACAGGAGAGCTGTGTAACCCATGCAGGATGTTTCTCGACTGTGTTTAGTGAACCACACACTTTTTTTTTTTTTTTCCCCCTTTTCTTTGTAACTTTGGCTACTATCGGCCCTTGTCGTCCAATATTTTGAGTTCTGTACTCTCTCTCTCTCTCTCTCTCTCTCTCTCTATATATATATATATATATATATATATATATATATATATATATATATATATATATATATATATATATATATATATATATATATATATATATATATATATATATATATATATATATATATATATATATACACCACTTAGCTGCAACATTTTCTCTGTCGGTATTTGTTTCATAGTAAGGCCAGTTATGTTAATACAACAGTCGCACATTTGCTTAATCCGAGTCAGAGGTGTAGTGATACAGCTAATGTTAAAATTTTCCAGTCCCTCTCCCTGCTCCCCATGGCCAATATTTGGGCTTGATTTTTCTTTTTTCTTATTATTAGATAACAAAAGTACACATTTAGTTAAGTAAACTATGATTAAGAAAACTTGACCTTCTGCACAAAGAAATGTATTGAGTAAAGCAAGAGGCATTATCAAATGTTTGAAGCTAGTATATGTAGGAATAATACTTTTGAGTATTTCAAATATTAATGATTCATATGCCTTGTGATACTACTTTGACCTATTAGAGATGGTATAAGTCATTGCAGTGTTTTATCTACATGTGTAAATTTATATGAAGACAAACGTCTTAGCTGAGGACATATTCTAATCACATGACAATGATATTGATGGTATGGACCAGATACAGAATTTAGGCCAAGCTCAAACACCGTCCAGGAGCCAAATTGATGCGTAGCTGGAGGTCATTTTTAACTCGTTCACCACTCCCTGTAGCACAGTTCCTGCTGTTCGCGGGTACTAGTCCATTCTTTTTCCTGTTTGTAGCATGTACCTTCTATGTATTTTGTTGTTTTTGCAGATACTAACTCTAGTGATGTGATGAAAATGAATAGGGAGTCTATCTACGATGTAAAACATTTTATGAATGTTGGCAGACACCTGCTTTATGAATAATTTACAGCAGTGGACATAGACGGTAGACATAACTGGCTTTGTGAATTGTTTTATTACTCAAGGTGAATAATCTACACACTTGACTGAGTTGGCTTTGAAAGTGCATGGTGTGTCCTTAATGTGCTGACAAATGTTTTGAACGCCAGCATGACCTTAATTAATCTAAACAAGGTGCTATCTGTATGCATGTGGGAGGGAGAGCTTCATTGCCATTGCTGAGTGTAAAGGGAGGCAGGATTTGCTGGTGTAAATAAATGCATCAAAAGTATAACTCAGGCAAACTAAATCCCTGTAAAATGCCTCTTTGTTCTTTAGTGAAAGATAAGTTCAGTTGTAGAGTAGTGAGCATAACAGTAAAAGCAAACTCAGATTTCAACAGAGGTGTAGCCATAGCAGTAAATATGATGTCAGTTGCGGGCAGAAGGATAATGTGTAACAGACTCTCATACCACGATGATTCACCCTGCTCACTAATCATTCACTAGTTCTTTTGGAATGGGTTTTTCCTAATTTCTCTTGGAATAGTCTGGTCAAGAGCGCAGTCATGAAACCCCTGTTAAAGGGGAATTACACATCAGTTTAAAAGGAGGTGCCGTAATTCTAATGCAGTGAATATTCTCTATGCATCATTTTAGAATTTTTAGTTAAAAAAAAAAATCTCCAATCATCTGGTAGTTATAACATCCACCCTTTTAAGACAATTATTTTTCAGCTCAAGTTCAGCGCATGAATGTGCACTTATTATCTTGATGACTATTGACCTCACATTGACCACTTGAGGAGTGGGGTCTGAGTAGCATAATGATTGCGAACGTTAACATCTAAAATATAACCAGGGTTTATCTTTTAGTATAGTTTAGCATTCCGGTTAAACATTTTCACTTTGGTTCAAAAAGGGCTCCAGGTGTTGGGGAAGATCCAGTATTTGTTGACTACATGCAGGCATTCAGGTACCAATTATCTTTCCCCTGCTATGTGTCGATATCAGATGGCAGTGTAAACAATGGAGCAGTAACTGTAGCAATGTGGAAAGGAGCTGATAAATGTCCTCCCGGTGATTTATCTGGAAGTTCATGTTGTATGTACTCAAACTAGGCTCTCTCTAGACTGTATATTAGTGATGAATGAATGCTTTGTTCTCACCTTAATATTATTTTATGCACAGAAAACAACAGTTTGATGTATTCACTACAATTCATGGTAGATGGTTGCTCAGAATATCTGTAAGGTTCTCAAAAGCTGGTGAGTATGTTGATAAAAATGATGTCTCATGATTGTGACTTTCCAGGTGGATGGAGGCCTGCTTAGATGAGGATTTACCCCCAACTACAGAACTGGAGGAGGGACTTAGAAATGGTGTTTATCTTGGCAAACTTGCCAATTTCTTTGCCCCAAAAATGGTGTCCGAGAAGAAGATCTATGACAGAGATCAGTGCCGATATAAGGTAAGTCCGATCCATTGACCTGCTTCAGATAGTCATGCTTGTTCCATATTTGGATTTTTTTCAGTTTGCATCACATGATGGGAAGACGGTTTCCAGATCTTTAAAAAAAAGCTTTTTATGGTTAAACAGAAAAGGATAAAAGGTGGCAGGCCAGTCACGGCCACTCTGTTGTATGCAGCAACTGTGTTTTATTTTATTTTTTTATTAACTTTGACTGCGCTGGAAAAATGTGCATTAATATTCACATATAGTGTTTTTTGGGGAGGTCTTTTAAAACACTGTCTAGACTATTAGAGACTGCAATAAATTCATTTTTCAGCTGTTATACCAGTTCAGATGTTGGTTATGTTTTCACTTCAGTAATGTTAGGGTTATTTGTTCACATACTACTTTGCAGTTCTTGATAAACATGTGGTCACCTGTTTTTCTTTTTTTGTTCTTATTTCTGTGTTTTTGTGTGGGTCTTCAGAGCAAAGGGCTGCACTTCAGACACACTGACAACACAGTGCAGTGGCTCAGAGCCATGGAGTCGGTGGGCCTCCCCAAGGTAAGAGGCTTGAGCAGACAGCTCCCTTTTTAACGGAGACATGTAGACATGGACAGTACGTAGCCCAGGACGCTGACTGGAACGCACCCACCTTATGTCAATCAATAGCCATGGCTACCAGCTTTTTTTTTTTTTTTACCCGATCTATGGCAGAGAAGCTGGTGGCAAACGTTTACAGTAGAATATCCTGTTTTAAGTATTGTTTTGGTATTGAAATCTGAGATTACCACTCTGTTTAGACAACACTGGGTGTCCGGTGAGTACAAACTGATTGCTTCACTTAGCTTCATAGCATGACGATGACTGATAAGGAAGGGATGGCTTGGCATTGGCTAAGCTGATCAATCAAAAGACCCCACACCATGACATAATAAACCTATTGCTGTTATATGAGTTGATATAAAGTGGTTCTAAAGTCTAGCATGTGAAATCTAGATATGGAGACCAAAACTCTTTTGAACCAGAATGTAAACATGTTCATTTCTGATGCAAAGTTGGACATTTTAATATGGGAATCGGGGTGAATTTATACAAAGCAACTTTGTTTAAACTCACCTGATGTGGGACATATAATTATATACAGTAGTCAACAGTTGAAGTGGGTTTAGTCCATTTTCAATTTTTCAGTCAAGACCTTAAAAACAATTCATAAACAGATGATTGTAGAACATATAAAGAACCACGACAGGACCACAAGGCCAAATTTACGTATTATAGGACACTAGATTATACTTTTTTCTGCGGTATTAAGGCTGAACGTTTTCATGCTTTCAGCTGCCTGTAATGTCTTTTGATATGCACCGTTGAAAACTCAAGTGCATCAAAACATTCCTCTTCACCTACAGCCGTGTTTCATTTTTAAACTACACAAACAATATAAGGACTCAGCAGGACAACAAACGGGTTGCATAAGTTTGCTATTGGATAAAACAAGCACTACTGGCAGAACCCAGGACCTTCCTGACTTTCACAATGGCAGTGGTGTTTCATAGCCTTTGCATGTTATTTTTAAAATGCGTAAATCATATCTAATTTTCTGCTGCTTCCTTGTACATAGCCACATATCGACCACGTAAAATTGTAATGACGGTGTGACACATCTGATAGAGCTGTATTAACCTCTTTGCATAATTTATGAGAGAACACAAGACATCACTGAGCTGCATCCTGGAAAATACAATGAGCTTTTTAATGAGCTTTCTTAATTTTCACGTTTTCATTTGTATTTATTTTTTTATTTTATTTTATTGGGAAGGTTGGAACTGTTGTTCTCCCAACAAATCAACTTGAGAGAAATGTTTTCTTAGAAGATGCACATCATAAACGGTATTTAAAATATTAATTTGAAACATTAAAACTGCTTTGGCACTCTGAATGCAAACAAAAGAATAATCTCTAAAAACTGTGAGCAAAATATTTATTTGGATTTAACTAAAGTTAGAGAAATCATGGAAATAGCTAATGCACCTGTGTTGAAGGATAAAAATAGAAAATAAAAAATTACTGTGACCATCAATGCAAATGAAAAGTTATGGTGGTAACTAATACCAATTATGTTTTCTTCTTCTCTTTTTATTTTATTTTTTTTTTTTTCCTTTCAGATTTTCTATCCTGAAACGACAGATGTCTATGATCGCAAAAACATGCCCAAGGTGGTATACTGCATACATGCATTGAGGTAACGGCTGAAAATAAGACAGTGGTGTTTTTCTTTTTTCTCTTTATTCCCTTCACTTTATTTTCCTTGTGCAGGACATACAGTACTTATAAAAGCAAAGTTACTCTTCTGTTAGTGCAGTGGCACAGTGATCTGTTGCCTTCTGTAAAAGGTGCCACATCTGAATGTGCAGTGTGATTTAATTTCTTGGACATAAATATAAACAAGTGGTCTGAACTGTCGCCCTTGTAGGGGAATCTGAAAATTGGAATTAAACAGTTGAGCCACTGGGCACATAGAATGCAGAAAGCATTACACTAGTGTGTACATTTTTATTTTTATTTTCTTTTATGTAATTGACTGTTCCTCCTCTTTATGCTGACATTTACCCTGCCTTTTTTTACTTTGTATGTATTTTCTTTTGCAGATGATGCCAAACACACAGGTTCAACATTTAGTAGTAGTAATTATTTACACACAAATTCACACAGAATTGTATGATTGCCCTGTGATTGATGATTGTAACTGTGAAACCAACACTGTACTTTAAAAAAAAAAAAAATGTATATGTTAAAAGCAGAAATGGTGCGTGGAAGGTGATATGAAACTGAAACTATACATATTAAGGTCAAACAGACCTTTTATCATTTGCATATGATATGTCATGCCTTCTTTTTGGGTTTTTTTTTGTTGTTTTTTAAACAACCATATGTGAGCTCCATCCATGTAGCGACAGTATAGCCAGCTGTAATTTACAGTTTAACAGACTTTCAGGACTTGAATTGCTTGTTTACTCAAACTTGCTTAAATTTTTTATGATTTCATGGACAGTTTGTGACTTATTCTTATTGCAGATTTAGTAATGGCACTGAAATGTGGGTAGACTGGTCTTTGGTCTTTGGTCTTTACTTGAGGTAGTTGCTTATACAACTGGGATGACTTGACAGGAGTAGCACTTTTTTTTTTTTTTTTTTAATGAAATCTATCTTACTCATGCAGTTATCCAAACACAGTTTTAGGGAGGGGTTATGTGAACTGCCTGGATTGTTTTCTCTGTTGTAGTGTTTTGGTCAAGTCCTCAGAGAATTGGTTTCCTTCCCTTCGTATGCGCACACGTGCATTTCCTTCCTGCAAGTCCTCCTCTGGCCTCTCAAAATCCCAGTTAATATTTATATATTTTTTTTCTGGGTACATACACGCAGAGATGTTGGGGCAGAGATATGGAAGGTTACTCACACTTCACACAGATTGAACTGGGAAAAGAAAGGTGTACAATTACTTGTTGAAACTTAACCTCAAGTGTTACCATTAAGGTGTACTGTGTCTTTTTAAAAGAAGACGAAACTAGAAGTAAAAACATGTTATCCACAGTGTGGAGAGAAGTAGTTGTCCCAGGTTTGTAGGTGATTGTGTCCCCTGCTGCTTATAATCAGCTGCCTTCATTAACCTGAGTCAGCTGTTACTGCCTTAGTATCTCTGACTGAATCAGCTGACTGTGTATCAAAACAATTTGTATAAGCAAATTTTTGGTTGTTTGAAGCTCCCTGTGTACTGAGGACAGAGTGCATCTTATGTTTGCTCAGACACAGTTTGACCAAAGTGCAAAGCAGTCACTACCTGCTAACTAAAACTGCTTAATTCAGAGCTGTGCTGGCGCTTAGACCTTCCTGAAATATTTATAATCCATCATCACTTATCAGGTACCTGCAGGAAGATGAAAGTTTCATGAAGTTTCCACCCACCCGTTTTTTTGAATTCATTGCTTCATGGAGGACTGAGTCTGCTGGCTGCTGCCAGTTAGTGCTCTGTGTAATCTGAGCCAGTACTACCCCCCTGTGGTGCAAGAAGGATAGATTTCAGGATCAATAACAGACACAAGAATTTCTTGTTGTTTTTAATGAATCTTATGTCCCGTGTGGTTTATTTCAGCCTATACTTGTATAAACTGGGAATTGCCCCACAGATTCAAGACTTGCTGGGAAAAGTGGCCTTTACAGGTAACAGCTGTGACAAAACAAACTTTCCTAAAAACATGCACTTTTTAAATTTTATTTATTTTTTTTTTAACAAACCTTGTTCATAAAGTGAAGCACTAAAGTGTATCATAATCTGAAATTGTTAAACACATTATGTTGGTCTTTTCATACTGATATAATGTAGATGTACTGAAATGTGTGGCTCTGCACTTGAGACTCCTCCCTATGAGCTGTGTTTCGTCACAATTACAAACATGAGACATCTTATTTTGTGAACAAATCGCAAGAGGTTTTGACATTGACTGTAGTTTATTACTCATGAGGTGTGTGTGTACGTGCGTGTCTCCGCCCCCCCACTGCAGCCATTGCATTTATTAATTGAAACATGGGCAAATGAAACGAGTGTATTTCTATGAATTCTTGCAGAGGAAACAATTTTTTATGAAACAAATGCCATTTGCATGGTATAGGGCATTACATTACAAGTAAATAATTTGTGTCAAAACATAAAGTTTATTCAACTTTCACCCAAAATTTTCGTACAATGCGAAGTATTTCAGCGCATTTCTCAGCTATATCAATACAAAATGCATAGATCTGTCGTGGCGTTCTCAGAGCAATGACTCTGTCCTCCCTCTCTGCTTCAGTGCGCCTTCATTTGACGTTACATCATGCAGACGTCTTCATCTTTATCATGAGGGGTCAGCGTCTGTTCATCTTGTTAATCTTTCAGTATATTTAATAACTACACAGAGGTCAGTTTTATAGTTTCCTCCACAGGGTGTTGGTGCTCTCCCTTAGAAATGGAATGAGAAGCGTAGTCATCCGGGAGGGGCTCAGAGTAGACCCGCTGCTCCTTCGCATCAGGAGCTGGCTTGGAAACATCTTGGGATCCCCCCAGATGAGCTGGATGAAGTGGCTAGGGAGAGGGAAGTCTGGGTTTAGGCTACTGCCCCCATGACCTGACTTCAGATGAAGTGGAAGAAGAGTGATGGAGGGAGAAATGGATGGATGGGACTGTGTGTGTGAGTGGTTGAGGAGAAGTAGAAAAGGGACCGATCAAATCTAATATCAGTATCGGCAACCTATACTGATATTGTAATTCACAATATATCAGAAGGACAAAACTTGATTTATCCTGCTCAGGTGGAGCATGAATGTTTCTAACTTTATTTGAAGGGTTGGATTATGTAGACGTTTGTTTTTGTCTTGTGCTAGAACTTGAAATGCAGAAACTACTTTAAGAGCGTTTTATACACCTTGCTTGTGTCTTGAGTCTGGAAGTTTGATGTGACTGCCACAGACACTCATGGACTGTCATTTAACCTCTTACTGTGCCCTGTCTTATGGTTTATCAAACTATGAAAATCTGTGTTCCAGAGGAAGAGATCAGTAACATGAGGAGTGAACTGGAAAAGTATGGCATTCAGATGCCAGCCTTTAGTAAAATTGGAGGTATCCTGGCGAATGAGCTCTCTGTGGATGAGGCTGCTTGTGAGTTCTGGTCCTTTTTGATACAGTCTAAGTGTTTTAGATGAAGATGTTTGTGTTGTTTCCTAATTCATTTAAACACGCTCTCATCTTAGTACATGCTGCTGTGATTGCCATCAACGAGGCAGTTGACAGAGGTCAGGCATCTGTGACAATGGGAACCCTGAAAAATCCCAATGCAATGCTTAAGAAGACCCAGGAGGCCTTTGCCGAAGAGTACCAGGACAAACTGAGCCAGTCCAAGGCTCGTAAGCGGGATCAGTCCTCGGGGAGGGTGAGAAGTCTAATCTCTTGTCCTGGTTACATTGTTACCCAACATTTTAGTTGGTACAGCTAAACTGGAAGCTGTTACATTAGATGACATTACTGTGTCACAAAATTGCTTAAATTCAGTCATACTGTACAAAAGTGGAATTAAAATGTAAAAAGGCACAAAGAGTTTGGAGGCAAATTCTGAATGATTTTATTTTTGCTCTAGCACAGACAACTACAGCATTTACAAATACATTAGTTAACACTGAAATGGTACAAATGAATTATATTGCTCTGAACCCATGTTTGTGTTCAGCACTTTGGTCAGCTGTGTTGTTTTTTTTTAAAGTGCTTTTATAAATAAAGTTGAGTTGCAAGTCTTATGTACAGCAGAGTTGTTAGACAACTTCATCCTGGGCTACATCTGCATTATGGTTATCTTCAAAGAGCCATTAAACAAATTATATAAGATAATTTCCTCTGCATTTAGGTACGTTATAGTATATATCATTTGATCACCTTTAGAGTGGTGTGACAGATGCACAAATCCGCCTTTAGGCCTTTAAAAATTGCAAGATGTGCCATGTCAGTATTGTCGGTGTTTTTTTGTCAACAACCAATGGAGAAAAAAAAGCCACATAACTGGGTGCTTCTTCAACACGTCAGATTTCCCTCTAGTTTCCAGATTTAGTCTGCAAACGTGTTTCCTAACAAGCTGAAGTTTAAAAGCATGTTTCTGATCAGAGCAAACCTGCACATATACATATACATTCAGCATGCACTGATTTTGAGAAGAGGCCTTCTGAAAGATACTTGGATGTCTTTGGAAACTCTTGTTGGCCAGATGAAGTGAGGTGGCGGGTTAGGTTAGTTAATGGTATTGTCTGTATTTGAACAGAAATTACAGACCACAGTAATGCACGCCATGTCAGATCAGCTATGACTCATTACGCTTTAGGAAGGCAGAACATATAAATTTAAGCAGGTGATTTATGACTGGGTCAGTGTGAGATCTGAAAGGAGCTGCCTGCACCATCTCACCCCAGAGGCCTAGCCAGGACATTTCAGTCACTGCACTGTCAGCTGTATTTATCAGACGCTGGACCTTCACACTGTCCAGCATCACTCCTCGCATCTGTCCTCCCATGTCTCTGTTTACTGAACACATAAAAAGCATCCGTTTTCCCCACATGGCTGATATTTGATATGTGAAATGTACAAGCTTCATGGATCTAAGGTGCGTTTATCTGAGAGAAGTTAAATTTATTTTGATGTGAGATAAATGTACATTTCCATGTCTCCTTCTGTTAGCGGTCCTCAGTTGCTACTGAAGAAAGAGACGTTTATGAGGAACTTCTCACTCAGCAGGAAATCCAGAACTGCGTTGATTTTGTCAACAGTAAGGATGTTCCCTCTTGATGTTTTCATATGATCCTGTCTAAGCACTGCGTACCTTGAATATATGATTTAAGCATGAAGAAATGATTTTGTCGGTGAGTGTATATAGTTTATATACTTTTTTACTTGTATTTTTCTTTCTCCAGTCCAAGCAGCCATCAGACAGGTGAATCGAGCAGTGTCGACCCAAGATGAAGCTGCTCTGTTGGCTGCACTAAGACTTGATGCTCTCGCCTTGCTGAGTGTTCAAGACACAAACTGTCACTGGTACCTTGAACATCTCACCACTTACTGTCAACATAAATCCAAGGTATAGTAAAATATAGCTCATCTACAGTACTCTGTTGTTGGCAGGTCAGTTTCTCAAAAGCCAGAGAACTTCTACCCTTTAACTACTTTTGCTTCTCAGCTGTTTGAGAGTTGCACCTGTTTCTTCCCTGACCCTGCATGAAACTGTTGAATAGTTATGTGGTCATCTTTTTTTTTTTTTTTTTTTTTTTTTTCCTCTCAATATTGGGTTCTCACCAGAGTACTCTAATCTGTGTGCTGCAGGATGGAGTAAGGGCTCAGATTCTGGACAAAGAGGAGATTCAGAGCGTTATCAACTCTTGCAATGACGTCGCTGAGGCAGAGAAGCGAAGTAAGCATCATTTGAACTAAGATGAATGTTATGTGGTGTTTTGGGAACAGTTTAATAGAATAAGCTCTTCATGCTTAGCTTCTCAATACTTCCAAAAAATAGAATTTAGTACATCTAAATAAGTAAAATTTCGGAACTATTTTTCCAAGACCATTGCAACATGCTGCGCATAAGAGGGGGACAATACACCTGTCATAGTCTGTATGAATTCAGGCTCCCCCCCTCCTCTGAACAGAACTAGAAGCAGTTGCAAGGATCAATAAAGCAGTTCGTCTTGGGAATGCTGTGGAGACGGTTGAGGAACTGATGAACCCTGAGGCGCAACTGCCAATTGTCTACCCAACGGCCGTTAGCCTCTACCAAGCCGAGCTTTTTAGTTTGCAGCTACAAGGGGGTCGGGTAAGTCATTGCGTTTCTGATTTGAGGTTTGTGGTTGTGTACATGCTGAGACAGATGTGCTCACAGCCGTTTGTTTACCAAATCAAATGCACAATAAACTCCAGTTTAATGTCGCATCATGCTTTTGATTCAGCCCTTTATGTTTAATAGTCTGGACTGAGTCACGAGGAGCTGAGTGTAGCTGTGGAGATGCTGTCAGCAGTAGCAGTGCTGAACGAGGTGCTGGACACCAAAGACCCACAGGCCGTGATTGAGCAGCTTACAGATTCCCCTCTGGGCTTTACCAACATAGACCATGACAACCTCAACAGGCAAGATATATGTTTTTGATGCATATCTTTGACAAATAGATCTGTTCTGAAACTAAAAGTGTCAGGGATATCACAAATAAAAGGTCTTTGAAATATCAGCTGTCAGCATAAAAAACCCCAAAAAAACTGATACATTATCTTTTCTTCTTGCAAATGTGCGTTTTCTGGACACGTTGAACCACTTTGCTGTCTTTAAAGGAATTGGTCTAAAATTCCCAATAGGTTTAATAATGTATTTTACAATCCTTTTTGGTTTAATTTATTAAAATATTGATTTTTTTGGCTTTTTATTATCAAAGACTACTTGTACTTTTCAATGTTTGTTCCCTGTTAGTTTCTTGCTTCCCTGTTGCAAAAAAATTATTTTAATTGTGATATCATGAAATCTATTAGTGTATTTTTTTTTTTTTTTGTTGTTTTTTTTCTTCAGATATGCTGACATGCTCATCAAGGAGCGAAGTGGAGAGTCTTGGCCAAGAGACAAGCGTTTTCTGATTGGAACGATGTTCAGAAGTGCATCGACATAGTCAATGTTCAGGTTCCAAGAAGAGCATGAACGTAAGGACATTTTTATGTGTATACGTTTTTTTTATTTTTATAATATAATAGATATATAACTAGGTGATATATATATAATATAGTATATAATATATAGAGAGATATATAATATATATATATATAGGATATAGATATATTAATATATATATATATATATATATATATATATATATATATATATATATATAATATTATATAGATATATTATTATATATAGATATATATATTATATATATATAATATATATATTATAATACTATAAGATATATATACTATATATATATATATATATATATATATATATATTATATTATATTCTCGTAATTATATATATATATATATATATAATATATAATTAAATAACAAACAAACCATGATGACTTATTTATTTTATTATTTTGGTCCTCTGCTTTTAGGCATTATAGCTATAGCTGAGATCAATGAGGCACTTAATTCGGGGGATCATCAGCAAACACTCGCAGCCCTGCTCCTCCCTACAGCCAAGCTGTCAGGAGTGAACTCTGCCACAGCCAAGCACTACCATGATGTTCTACTACACACCAAGAAACTCCTTTGCCAGGTAAATGACACGGATGCTTTGTATCTTTTATTTGTGCTCATGAGCATCTCTGCGTTCGGCTACAGTGGGCCCAGGCCCCACCAAACCTACACGCACACATATTGTTAAAGGTATTTGTCAGAATGTTGACAGTCTTAGTAAGCTTATTCTTCTCAAAGCACCTGAAAAATGGGCCGGCCCACTGGCGCTTGTTTAAGTAATGAACCACTTGAAATCACAGTGCGCATATCCAACACAGTCTCTGTAGATCGCTGTGGGGCACAATTACGACGGCCCCATACTGTGACCAAGATATTAGGTTGACTTGCATCAGTACAGAATAGGTAGAAAAGATTATATTTATGGTCTGAGAATGTGCGCAAATAGACTTTGTTAATAGATGGACCCATTCATACAATATATTTTACATGTGTAACATCTGAAAAAACACCATCATTCTTTAGGCATTGCGGCTTTTATTTTGGCGTGGCGTTACACCACAATTATTTACATGTAGCAGAAACCCTGACTTGAATAGTGAACTAATTTGGGTTGTAAGCATAGTCACAGAAAAATGAGAGGCTACATATAACTGTAGTCTGTTGTGCCCCACCGGACTTTTCATGACAGATGCTGTTTGTGATGCATCTTCAAGGTACAAAATGTGCATAAATTGTTGTAACATGTTTTTCCTCCATTCATATCACACATTTTTAAGGAACACATTTTTGCAAGGAATAAAAAATTAAAAGTGTTGGAGCAGATTTCCACAAACAGTCACCATTTTTAGATTCTGTTAGATTCACTTTTTAAATGTAATTTTCTGGAGTTGTAAGAAACTCATTTTCTCTAAGAATCAATACAAATGCCTGACTGTTGCAGACATTGTTGTATTATATTTAACAGATTGCCCTGTTTCATTATAGGCAAGGTGTTTTTCTTCCCGCTTCGTTCCAACAGTGTTCTGGAAAAGTTTTTTGTTTTGTTTTTTCCTCAGGTCTTATTGTCTCTGAGGTGTCCCACGGAGCGAGATGAATTGTAGTTTAGAGCCTGTAGTTCTGGATATGAGCATGCACAGGAAGGGATCCAGACAACTGTGAAAACAGCAGAGACAAACTGCTAATCTATAGTAGCCATATAGTCTGTCGTCCCCGCTTGCAATCAGGCTGATGTAGTGGGCTATGTGCAGGATCCCACTGGGCAAGAAGCACAATGCAAATATGATGAAAACCAAAGTGCTGATCTTAATGAATGGTCTCCAGTCACAAGCGCTTTGTTCCAGATGGTAAACCACAGCCAAATGGGCATAGACGCTAATCATGAAAGGTAGTACAAAGCCCAGACAAACCAACATCAATCTGTATACCACCAGTGGAGAATAGGAATTTTCTTCTAAGGGAAGGACATCATGACAGGTGGTGATCCCCAGCTGGGGAATATGGTAGCTCTGTTTGACTAGGAGCTCAGGGACAACTGCAGCTCCAAACAGAAACCATACAACCAAACATGTCCAGACTGCTGTTGTAGTTCTAGCCATCTCTCGGTACAAAAATGGTTTCACCACAGCCAAATAGCGATTCAGACTGATGAATGCTATAGTCTGAGCAGAGCCGTAAACATTGCCGTAAAATAAAGCCGTAACAAGCCGGCAGGAGGTTTCTCCAAATATCCAGTTGCTTCCACTGAAGTGATATTGAACCCGCATCGCAAGAGAAAGCAGGAGTAGCAGGTCCGACAAAGCCAGGTTCAGGTAAAGAACGACTGTGGACCACGACTTTTCTCTGAGTCTGACTCTGAGGAAGGCCAGGATGTAGGTGTTGGAGGGGATGCCCACGAGCATGGCAACGATGTATGCTGAAGGTATGACCCAGGTGCTGAGCACCCCTCTAGTAAAGGCCGTAACTGGGTCCTCCAGGTCCACTAACAGTTGAGGCTCAGTAGTTGGCTGCAGCTGGCTCATCAGCTGATTTGTGTAATTAGGTTTGTATATTGAGCCTCGGAAGGTTTTTGGTAGTGGTTGAGGTTGAGTAAGGGTTTTGTTCTTGGTTCTGGTCCCTGTAGAAGACAAATATTTGAATCAACTTTAGTATAACAAAAGTGCCTGTAAAGCCAAAATAATAAGACATTAATTTGTTTAAATTGTTTCATGTTCTTACAGTTTTTCCTGTTAGTCTGAAGACAAGAAAAGACCACAAATTAATTTACCTTGGGTTACTGTTTAACACTAATCTTAATTTTAGTACGTTGTATTGTCTTTACAGCTTCACTACAGTAATAAATGTTACTTTGATTTGAGAAACAAGGCTTTACCTTGTTAATGTCTACCGAAAGGACTTATATAGTTAGTTGTTTTGAACGGCTTCAAAAGCTCTAATTTTGATTATTGTGCTGTTGTAATAAACTTACTGTCTTGGCTGGTCTGCATTGCCATCAAACAAATGAGTAGTCCTGGCACAAGGTCAGCCATATCGCTGTTGAATAGATAATCCAGAGTCTTTAAAGGTTTCGCGTTTTCACTCCTTTTGGTTCTTCCCAGAAGTTCTCCACCGATTAAATTGACTGGTTTGTATTTCTGCAGCACAACAGTAGAACTGATGATGGTATGTGCTCAAGCTCAGCCTCTTGCTGGTCTATGGGGGGGTGCTTATCTGCGTATAGTGCAGTGAGCCTGCTTCCTGTTAGGGTCTGAAAAACTGAATTCCCTTCTGTCTGCGTCATTAGTTTCCCTCTGACTCTCAAGGGTGAGGGGCATCCACTTAGTGGTTTATCTTTGTGATTCATGAAAACTTGTAAGTTATTTTGATTTGCCTTTGGCGTTTGTAAATATAGAATTAGAAAGGTTAATTTTCATATTACTACACACATTTTATGGAGTTGAAAAACACAGTAATAAATGTCTTAAGCTGTTTCTACTGTTTACACTTTAAAATATGCAATTCTTTAAAAAAATAACCTTTTTTTTTTCATTCTGGATACCACTTTTCTTTGTTTTTGTTTTTTTACTTCGCTCAGCACTTTAATGTCTAATGATTTTACACAGCTGTTTCACACAAAGGAATATTAACATTACTTTGATTTACAGAATTGCTGATGTCACAATGTTTTAACCCCATGGATTTGTAAAATGTGGGGTAAACACACAAATTTTACAGCTTTCAGTGTGTTTAATGATGACTTCCTTCCTGGTGGTTGTGTGGTCTAGGGTTCACCCCGCACCCCACCAGAGACCTCTAAAATTAGCTTGGGAACAAGTACAATGGCCCAGCTGCATAAACGGAATTTACTCTGTTCTTCCTTTTCCTGGGATGTTGCCTCTAGACACAGAGGAACTGCTACTTTCTGTTTGAGGACCATAATATCCCAGGCTGCTGCAGTGCAGTGTTGTACAGCTAAACGCTACATCAAATACTTGACACACATCTTCACCACACAGACCAGATGAATCAACAATAAAGTACACACACTGTAACTGTGAGGGTTTTCTGACCAATAACAGGAATATTTGGCTCATAGTTTGAAAACATTTTAAGTTTTTAATAATTTTATGCTATAACTTTCTTCTGAGAAGATGAACTTTTTTTTGTTTGTAGAGCTCAGGTGACGAGTCTGCAGTGCTGTGGCTCGATCAAATTCAAGAGGCCATAATAACGGCTAATGAGGATGGAGAAGAGGCCCTCGCATGTATGTACCCACAGTTGCAGTTTACTCATGTTTATCTTAATCTCTTCAAATAATTGAAGCCTCATTATTTATAGTTAAGTGATGGATGGACAGAATACTCTAACACATTACTCAGAAGTGGTTTCAGGGTTGCCATGTTAGCTTATAGATGCTCCGGGGCACATGTTTTTGCTTTTGAAGTATTGCATACCTACCGAAGGCCTACAGTTTACTGTCTTTGACAGGGAAAAAAAAAAAAAGTGAAACAATGTTTTTCTTTACATTTTCATACATGCTTGAAACCGTTATTATGGATTTATCTTTAAAAACATGCAAACCACATGGTTTACTATAAATGATTGTTTTCTCAACATATTTGTGTCATTTACCTTGCTAGTGGCTGGAGCAGTAGCTTATATTAACCGGGTGGTGGACGAGAGGGACTCCCAGAACACCTTGCAGGCTTTGCAGGCCCCTGGTGCAGGACTGAGAGCGGTGCTCCCAGAATGTGCTGACGCATACCAGACCAAACTGGTGGAGAAGAAAGCGAGCAGTGCTACCAAAGGTAAATGTGCTTATGTGGCTCCGAGCCTGCTCTATGTTGTAGGTTCAGCAAGTGAAGTTAATCTATTCCCTATTTGGCCTTAATTACTCTAATCACCGAGATCATGTCAAGCATTGCTATATGCAGCTGGTTTAAAGTAAACCCAGGTTTTTTGAGTTTGTAAATGACCATTCTTAAAATTATATTTATTGATCAATGTTTCTCATATGCTGAGCAGACTAGAATCATATAACAGTAGTTGGCATGACGTTACAGGCTGTGTGTTTTCAGACCCATAAACTCAGTCTGACTGTCAGCACAGTTATACAGTTGATTTAAATGTTGATATGCTGGAAGTGTATTTTCAGTAAAGTAAACATGTTTGTTGTTTTTTTTTAAGAAAAAGACTGCATTTGTTCCAGTTTTAGATAACAAAATCTCAACAATATAAAAATGAAATTAAAACTAAGTAGGTTCACTTGTCTATTCATTAAATTCTTAAAAATATTGATGGAAGCTACTGGATCTAAAAAAAATTTTTTTTTTTTTTTATCCAATAATTTTAGGTAAAGTCTGAAATTTCCAAATGTTGTGATTTAAAAAGGCCAAGCCTCAACTTTTTTGCATGCTTGGGAGGCAAAGATATTATCAAGAGGGTGGAGTTTATGTGTTAATCTCTTATCTGAAACATAACATGCAGGTTATTTATAAGTTACGATGTACGCCGGAAAGTCAAGCGTCTATGATGCACTGATAAACAAAAGCTGAATAAGCCTCATCAAGTCATTAATTTTGCTTCATGATATTGGTGACAAGAAAGATGCTGTGTTCATGAAATCAAGGCAACGAAGAGTAACTTGATTTTCAGACGATGACACTGAACTTGACTAAAATAGTGTTTTCTGCTGTCCTCCAGGCAGCGGTGACAGTGTTTGGGTAAAGCACTGCATCAAGGATAGATATGACTTCTACTATAACCTGGAGACTGGGCAGGGTATCTGGGAGGAGCCCGAAGGATTTGAACACAACAGAGGCCATCTCAGTAAAGAGGAAATCCAGGTAATTACTAAATCTTTTTTTTTTTTTTTTTTTTTTTTTTTTTTAATGGTCTATTATGGTATTGCACATCCCATTGATTAAGATTAGGTTAATTTTAGAGGCTAACAGTGTTCAGAACCAGAATCACATGAATGATGGACTGACATGACTTTGTCCCTCAGAATGGAGTCAGCTGTGTGACTGCAGATTATAACAGGGAGCAGCTCTGGCTGGCAAATGAAGCCCTCGTCTCCCAGCTGCAAGCCAGGATCAGAGGTTACTTGCTCAGAAGAGGACATGCCCAAAGGATGGAGTACCTGCGTCAGCAAGAACCATATGTTGTCAGACTGCAGGTATGAAGCGTGAAGGATGATTAGTTGCAGCTTGGGGCTCAAAGTACAGTGTTGTCCATCAGTTTGGTGGGCAGTGATTTGATCTACGTAGACCTCACACTGCCCCTGATGCGCTCTTGGGTTTGTGAAGGAGAAAAGCACATTGAGTGAATGTGTGTCATAGTTTAAGGGGCCAAAAACACTAGAAAAGCAGTATTTTACAAATGCTGTCATTTACCATTTTAGCCAGTTTTTGAGAGTCCTGGTGGGGCCGTGGCTGCCAATGCACCACTGACAATACAAAAAATCAAAAAGCAATTATAAGTGTTTATCACAGTTTAAAGTGGACAAACTGAAAATAAAATGACTAATACATTGTTTAAATGGATTTTATTAGATTATTTTTTTAAATAGGTTTTTACGTAATAGTCTAAAACACTTCAGTAGTTTTTGCTGATCGGAAACAAAACGTGATTCCTTCTTTTTCACTGTATTTCTCCTTTTTTTTCAGGCTTGTTGGAAAGGTTACAAACAAAGAAAAATCTACAAAGAGAGGATTAATTTGTTACAGAAAAATGTTGCTTCTGTCATCAAGGTGATTATGATTTTTATTTTTTTATTTTTTTTCCATTTTTGTTTTAGTTGCATAAAAAGTGACCTTACAACTGTAAATGAAACCAATTTCTTGAGAGATTGGTAAACACATGGTGAGAAGGTTGTATGTGTTTTAATATAGCTGGTATATCAAAGTCTTGACTGGTGTTTTTAGATCCAGTCTCTGGTGAAAATGTGGAAAGCGAAAAGAAAATACGGTCAGAGGCTACAGTTTTTCAAAGACCATGTGAGTAATATCAGGAAGCCTTACTGTTTGTTTGTTTTTTTTTTTGTTTGTTTTTTATGTGTGTTTTTCTTTTTTTTTTTTTTGCTGTGCTGCTTAAGACTCATTACACTCTGTGTTTAGGAAAGAGAAATTGTGAAAATCCAGGCTTTCCTAAAGGCCAACAAAGCCAGAGATGATTACAGAACCTTGAGTGAGTAAAAACGGTGTTACTTTCCAGTGGTTAGAGCTAAATGATTTTAATAAAATAATGCTGATGAGATGTAACAGTAAAAAGTGACTGGTATTTTAATGAAGGCATTACTGAAACATTAGTTTTTCCTGGTTTTGAAATGATGGCACATAGAAGGATTTCTGATCATTTAGAACATGTGATTGTTGAACTCTGAGAGTAGTCACCATGTTCCAAAAATCATAACTTCCTAATGTTTAAATCAGAAAGGCTGTGTGTTTTTTTTTTTTTTTGTGTAGAGTCCATTTCAATATATATATATTTGACAGAGTAGTGATATAAAGAGTTTCTGTGCTTATGCTGCTTTGTTTTTTTTGTTCTCCCCCCCAAATCTAAGCTGGGGCCAGAGATCCTCCTCTGTCGGTGGTGCGTAAGTTTGTCCACTTGTTGGAGCAGTCTCCTCTGGATCTACAGGAGGAACAGGAGGTGACACAGCTCAAGGAGGAAGTGGTCACAAAGATCCGCTCCAACCAACAGATGGAGAAAGACTTGAATCTCATGGACATAAAGATCGGACTGCTGGTGAAGAACAGGATCACTCTGCAGGTTGGCAACACTTTAAACTTTCACACTCAAGGAAATTTAAGTTTTAACTTTTTTTTTTTTTTTTTTTAATTTGACCTTAATAATCAATGTCCTTAACACTGACTTTATAAAATCTTATGATTAATCTCCATCTCATCCAGCTGGGGTCAGGAATTAATATCTTGTCTGTTTTATTGAAAAGGATGTTGTATCACACAATAAGAAAATGAAGAGCAAGAAAAATAAGACCAGTAAGGATGACCTGACTGCAGGAGACAAACTTGGCATCAAGGGCCTCAGTAAGGGTAAAAGAAGGAAACTGGAAGCCTACCAGCATCTCTTTTACCTGCTGCAGGTAAAACAAAAATACTTAACTCTACATCATCTCACCTTTTAACACCTCCTTGGTCCAACTCAAAGAAAAATTTAAAATGTCAGTCCATTTGGAGAGGTTAATGGGACGCTACCCTGTTTTTGCTCCTTTCAGACCAATCCATCCTACCTGGCTAAACTGATCTTCCAGATGCCCCAAAACAAGTCTACAAAGTTTATGGACACGGTTATCTTCACCCTGTACAACTATGCCTCTAACCAACGAGAGGAATACCTGCTCCTTAAACTCTTTAAAACAGCTCTAGAAGAAGAGATCAGGTGAGAAGTGCAACACTGAACATAATCTAGAAAAGTCCATGTGCCTAACCTACACACATGTGATATACTGTAATAAACTATATTTTAAATGTATTCAGTGTCTACCAGATCCAACGAATACACCAGAATCCCCCCAAATCATGTATAATATATTCTGTATTTTGCTGTATTAGTGGCATTTCTCCGTACCATAACATCTTCTCCGTGTCTCAGTTCTAAGGTGGATCAGATCCAGGACATTGTTACAGGCAACCCAACGGTCATCAAGATGGTGGTGAGCTTTAACAGGGGTGCCCGTGGTCATAACACCCTCAGGCAGCTGTTGGCTCCAGTGGTCAAAGACATAATTGACAACAAGACTTTAGGCATCAACACCAACCCTGTGGACGTGTACAAAGCCTGGGTCAACCAGCTGGAGTCTGCTACAGGAGAAGCCAGGTAGCACATAAGCCAAGATCCAGAGGTTACTGTTATGTTGCTCTGATATCCACCATGGCTTACTTTGAGTGTTTTATTTTGTATTTTTCCCCAATGTTTTTTTTTTTTTCATCCATCAAATATTTACTGTTTTCAGCTATTTATACTTTTCAAGTTTTTAACTTGGCATGAAACACAAACGGCAGTACTGACCGTTCCACATTTGCAAAACCATTTTTCTTCTGCTGGTCTCCCTCAGCAAGCTGCCCTATGAAGTGACTCCTGAGCAGGCCATGTCACACGAGGAAGTACGCAGAAGGCTGCAGGCGTCCAGTCTGGCGCTACGGTCTGCCACGGATAAGGTCTTAAACTCCATTGTGTCCTCTCTGGACAATATCCCGTAAGTTTCTGGACCTACTAATGGCCCTGGTCCTCTTACTGTGCCTTCTGCTACAGCTGTGATTGTCAGTGCTTCGGGAATTCAGTTATTTCTATATGTCATAATAACATTTGACAATTCTTTTGCATTTGAATATTTAAAAATGTGTATTCTTTGAAGCTTTGGGTTAGTTTTAAGATTATTAAAATGGTGAAATGAAATAGAGTTTAGGGAGTTGAATGATTATTTGGGACTAGGTCTCATTTCAAGGTTCAGCTGCCTGTTGGCACAGAAGTAATGTAAATTGGTGTTATTGTAAAAGTCCATTCTTGTCATAATTTCTGTAGTGTAGTTTACTCAAATGTATACAAGTTTTAAAATTTCAGAAGACTATAGTGGGTGCACCACAAGATGGTAGTATTGTAGTGTGTCATTACTCTGAAGGAAGATCTTTTAAGAGTAGATGCCCATAAATGTTTTTAAATATGAATATGCTTGATGCATCAAATATATCTGCCATTGTCCTGGTGATGACCTCGTTTCCGTCATTTGTCATGTGCCATGTGAATGCATGATGTTTTTGTTTGATGTCCCATCAGTGCTTTTATGTTTTGCATGTAGTTATGGCATGAGATACATAGCAAAGGTTCTGAAGAACACCCTCCATAAAAAGTTCCCCGAAGCCTCAGAAGATGACCTGCTGAAGGTATAAGCCCCGACAGTTTCATAACCAGTTTTGTTTGTTTACAGTCTGCGTAGTGTTCTGTGCATGGTCTTTCTGAATGTTGCTTAGGTGAACCCTGTGCTCAGCTTTTTATTTTTTTGTTTTGTAATGCCTTTTGTCTTTTTAGATTGTAGGAAACCTGCTGTACTACCGATACATGAATCCAGCCATTGTAGCCCCTGATGGCTTCGACATCATCGACATGTCGGCGGGAGGACAACTTCACCTAGACCACCGACGTAACTTAGGATCTGTGGCAAAGATGCTGCAGCACGCTGCTGCCAATAAGCTGTTTGAGGGCGAAAACGCACACATGACGCCAATGAACAACTACATCTCTCAGACGTATGAAAAGTTCAGGTAAGATTAAATTACTGTTGAGAAATCTAAGCTCTGTGCTGTGCACCAATTTCCCTTTTGCTAGTTGTGTTTGTCAGACTGTTTCTGTAATGACCAACGTTGCCGCTGGTCAGACCTTTTATGAGTTTTGGTTCGTGTTCAGAATCAACACGGTTGAAGGGGAAAATGCAAGGCAGAGAGTATAGCAACTTCCTTCCAATAACAAAGTGGGACGTTTAAAAAAAATAATCGTGGTTAAACATGTTACGTTAAGAAGGTGGTAATTCTGGCGAAAGAGGTTATGTGCTGCATCAGCAGATGTAAGATGGTTTTCTCCACAAAAATCAACTTCAGTAGATGGAAAGGGTCAAGGATGTGTTGCTCCGGCCCGTCTCACTTTGTCAGTGTCAAACTTCTGGGAAAAACAGCAGTTTAAAAAACAACAAAACACTGGTATAATAAAAGTTTTAAAATGTCACTTTATTCCAGAGTTTTTTATAATATGATTATTCATGGTACAATTTTAACCCTAACTCTGCAGTAATTTTAACTATCTACAACCTCTAACTACTGGTCTTCTCTTCCAGGTTATTTTTCCAGTCTGCATGTGACGTTCCCGAACCTGAGGAGAAGTTTAATATTGATGAATACTCAGACATGGTAACCTTGAGCAAACCAATCATCTACATCTCCATCGAGGAGATTATCAACACTCACTCGGTAAGCTCAAGTAAAATATCTATCACCTACATACAGACACATGTTAATAGGTCTTTTTGGGACATTAACATGAGACCAAAATAATATCCAGACTCGCATCACTACCTGTTTCTTTGAAGATTTATACATTTTGCAAAGCAGTCCGATTCAGGCTTGTATTGATTCAGCCCGTTTTCACTTTAAGAGTCCTATTGCTATTTGGTTTGTACACACTAGCATCAATTCAGAGGGACGACATTTATAGTTTAGAAAAAGTAGGTTTCAAACCAAACCACAACGTTTTTGACAACTCTAATCAATGAATTTTGAAGGCTAAACCCAAAAAAACAGGGCGAGTCCTCCGTCTCGCCTCACGAGGTTCACTGGAGACTTGTGCAATGTCATTACCTGTGCTAAAACTAATAATATTTTGTGTTTTGGTTTTACTAAAACCAGTGTGACGTGTGACTAACGTAACCAAAACAATTCACTGTTGTCCATCAGATATTACAGAAGCTGCTGAGTCTGTCTGATCCTTTATTCCAGCCTCAGTTTTGATGTTGAAAATCAAACATGTTTTCAAGTCTTTTTTTTTTTTTTTTTTTTTCTTCTTTTCTTTGACCTGATAGTTGAACTTTCTTATTGTTTCTTATTGGAAACCAAATTTCAAGATTTTGTGGTTCTTGTCTTAATTTAGTTTTTATTGTCCAACATCTCAACCAGATCTGAAAATCCAGAGTACATTTACACAGACACTTGGTACATCTACGGCTCTCACAGTTCCCTTAATTTTTCCCATTATCATCATGTCTTTTTTTTTTCCCAGATTGCCTCTCTTGGAAATGCATAATAGTTAGTACAGTGGGCTAAATACAACCTTGTCCTATTTGTTATCAGTTTCATTCTACACAGGGTTAATTATCTAAATGCACAAAATGACGTCCAAAATATTCTACATAATGTTTTTTATTGCACAGGTGTAGACTCTGTTATCCAGGTCACGGTGACTCTCAAAGGCTTTGAAACGAGATTTAATCAGTTTAAATAGGCTGGTCTCAGTCTATTTAAACTGATGAAATCTTTAGGATAAAAAGTGAAACATCTTCAAAAAAACGAGAGGAAAAAAAAAGTCCAGTTGCCATGATTTTAATTATTCACTCTCAGGTTGTACAATAAATCGAACTTTAATTGCAACTTTGTAGTGCAGGCGTAGTGCTCTGTTGGACTAAATCATATTTATTGAGTCTAAAATTGAACTTTACTCTTTAAAATTAAAATTAATTTTGTTCATGTTGAATCTGATAAATGCAATATGCTTCCAAAGTCTGTAGTTAATCATTTTCAAAATTTTTGTTTTGTTTCCCATAATCGATCATCCCTAAATTCCTAATATTTATGGACAAATCAAAGCTTGATTTCATGCACGGATGCATCACTTGTCAGAAATATTGTCAGATGATTTTTATATAATGACCTAATAAAGAATCATAACTTTTTGCACCTTTTGATATGTATGCTGGTTCTGTTTGTCTATGGCCAAAACTGGTTTGTCCAATTTTTAAAATGATTGTTTCAGAAAGTAAGTGTAATTGGTATTTGAACTTGTATGAAACTAATAACGCTGGTATTTGCTCAGCTGCTTCTGGAACATTTGGAAGCCATTTCTCCAGATTGCAATGACCTGCTACACGAGTTGCTGCAGGACCTGGGAGACGTGCCTGATGTAGAAGCATTGCTTGGTACTGTCACGCAAGCTCTTTCTAAAATTGATTAGAATTGAATTACAGGTTTGGTAGGTTTTACATTCTGTGCTGCTTTATTCCAGGTGAAGGAGCTGTAGACCCAAACGAGTCAAACAGAGAGAGTGCCCTTAGCCAGCTGGCAAAGACCGAGATCTCCCTCACCCTAACCAGCAAGTTTGAGCTGCTGGAAGGGGATGACAAAGACTTAAAGACTCTCATTACAAAGTAAGTTTATCATTAGGACCAGTGCTAAAGTTTAAGGGCGAGCTTGTCCTGTTACAATTCCACAATCTCTCAGGATGAGGATTTAGATATTGGGCACTGCTGACAAATTCAGAAAGGTTACACTCTCACTCTTGGAGCGCTGCACGATTGCTGGCCTTTGTGACGCAGTTGCTGTGTATCTTGACTGTCACTCAGCTGCATATCTTAGTTGTCCTTCCTGTTCTTTTATCATATCCCGTTTTAAAAAGGAAGAGGCTTTGCCGTTACGGTTATCTGCCTATGTACATGTATCCGTCAGTATCAGTTTCTCAGACGACAGCACTGGCCTCTTCCAACATGTCTGCAGCTTCTACATGCTCGCGTGAATGCGGCTGCACAACTGGTTAATTATGTGCATTTGTCATTTAACGTTTCTGGATATTACATAACAGTTTGTATTAACGGTTCTTTGATGTTTTCATTGTTGTGCATATAACTCTCTGGCAGTTTTAAATGTACAAAAAGTAATGGTGGGAAACATTTTTGACTGATTTTTTTGAATGTATCTTTGTAATTATAATAATGCTGTGGAATTCAAAAATGCTCCCAAAATAATCAAATATTTATGTGCTCATGAATTTCTTTTTTCAGTATCATCACTTATCCCCATTTAATTAGTAAAACGGAAGCCTTGCCTTAAAGATAACGTAATATCTAGAGCACAATATGTGCTGGTGGCATGTAGTGTATGAAGGTATACAATTTATCTGCTTCAGCTGTTTATGGGCGAATATGGAAAGATAACATTTGTCTTAACATCTCTTTGACTAGATGAATGCAATGCAATGGGGTTTTTTTTTTTTTTTTTTTTTTTTGCATGTTTTGTTTGAGGGACATTACATGTAAAATTGCCAGAAGTGTACACAGTTCACATTTCAGTTATTTTTCTCTTTGTTTGTTTCAGGACAAAAAAGCTCATAGTTGATGTGGTTCGGATTCAAACTGGAGAGACGTTACCTGAAATTCTCGAGACCCCAGCCACTACAGTACAGGTAGCGCTTTACCCTAGAGGCTTTATTTCTCTCCGAATGATCAAAGAATATGTGCATTCCTCCCATTTTCGTACTCTAATAACGTCTTAAATCCAATAATTCCTGAAGGAGTTGGAGCATACAAAAATTGCAGAGCGCAGGGCTGTGCAGGATGCTCAGACACCAGAGGGTCTGAAAAGCAGCCCGGCAGTACTGGAGGACAGCCAGCTGCCTCTGCAGCAGAAGAAGAGGAAGATCGTGAGAAATCTCCGGAGCCTTGAGCAGGCCGGCCTTGCCACTGCGAGTAACAAATACCAGGATCTCATCAACGACATAGCAAAGGTTCATAAGCAGCTGTCCTTTCCAATCTAAACATGCTTGCTTTCAGTGCTAACTTAAGAGCCGTCTGTTTAGTTTCAAAAAGTAAGTATAGCTAAACTTGTAATTGACAGGACATTCGGTACCAAAGGCGCTACAGGCAGAGGAGGAAGGCCGAGCTCACGAAGCTGCAGCAGACGCTAACGGCACTCAACTCAAAAACGGCTTTCTACCAGGAGCAAATGAACTACTATGACACCTACATTAAAACCTGCCTGGATAACCTCAATCGAAAGTAAAATCACTTTTTATACACTTTGTTAGAAGATAGGAGTATCGATTCTCCATTTCTATGTGATGTTTTTGATATCTGACATCTCTCTCAATGGAAGTAGCAGTGTTTATTGTGACTTTAGATGATGCATTTCTCTTTTTTCTTTGGTAAAGGAATTCACGTAGATCTATAAAAGTAGACAGCAAAGGAGAAGAGAAGGGCAGTAAAAAATGGAAACCCCAGTCTCTGAAGTACACTGCCGCCAGGCTGCATGAGAAGGGGGTCATCCTGGAGATCGAAGGACTTCAGACAAACCAGTGAGTTGATATGTGCTGATGGAAAATGTGCCATGTCATTTGTGTAATCATTTTACTGAGATGGCTCTCGGTTGGTGCAGGCAAAACAAACTCGGTTGTCTGAACACACACTCATTTACATGTTCAACTGTCTGGTACCTAAATAGCTTTGATCCATCTACCTCTTGTATAAGCCAAGTGATACCTGAGGTTTATTCATGTCGGCACGTGTCCATGTACTGGCACTCTGCCACTCCTACCAACATATATGGGAACGGGAAAGATGTGAGCCTTGTGCCGTGTCTGATGGTTTTGTGAAAATCATGTGTTGAAACATGGACACAATTTGTCAACAACACTGTCATGGGCTATCGCATATAATTCTATTGAATCAACACTTGTGACAAATTGTCATTAAAATGAAACGTTAAGATGCAATTTTGTGGTGTTTACGATGATTTAGTGTAATTTTGCTCTCAATCAAGGAGGGCAGGATTTAGACGGGGCTGCATCCATCCCTCAGACCAGAATTTAAAACCATATTATATTGTCTCGATAGTTTGGGGAAAGAATCACAATGCATGCTAAAGATTATTTTCAAACGGCAGACGGAAAACCATGTGCTTAGATTTACTTAAAACATTGAGGATGTCCTTTGCCAGCAGTTTCTGTGTGCATGCAAGAAGAAAAATATCTGTTTAGATGCCCTACATCACCTTTTATTCTCCCAACTGTTGTCGTGCTCTAACGTCAGCCTGCACCAGGCAGGAAGTAGGGAGCAGATGAGAACAAATGGTCAAAGATAGGATGATATTTAACCTTTTTTTACTTAAATGGAATCTGCATCTCGAGTACATTTGGAGTGTCACCAAACTACTGCTGAGAATTCGACTTGAGCATTTACAGTATTATCTCTCTTTCCCACATGTCCTGTGTTGTCACATTCATTGTCTTTTTCATCCTTCAGGTTCAAAAATGTCATGTTTGACATTTCGCCAAGTGAGGAAGTTGGAGATTTTGAGGTGAAAGCCAAATTTATGGGAGTAGAGATGGAAAAGGTCCAGCTTCATTTCCAGGTAAACGTTTCCAAAGTGTCAGAATTTTATGGAAGCAGCAGTGGACTCAGTAACAGATGGTTAAATTTCCTGTTTCCCTCGTTGGGCTACTGATGGGAATTGTGGAAATGAAGCCTTTGTGTTTTTCAGGGCATGTACCTTCTGTTGCTCAAATAATTGATGCGACAGCTTATTTTGACAGTGTCAGTTAGGTAAACGCACCAACTTCCTGTATTTGTGAAGACGTGACACTGTTTTTTTGAGGTTCTGATTGCATGTTCTGTTTTTTGCATCCAGGACCTCCTCCAGCTGCAGTATGAAGGTGTGGCCGTCATGAAGATGTTTGACAAGGCAAAAGTGAACGTCAATTTACTCATTTTCCTTCTGAACAAGAAATTCTACGGAAAATAAATTGGGGGAGAAAGCAACACAGACTTCTGACTTTTGTTGAACTAAATTCTTTTAGTCAGAAAACATCACATGGTGTAAGACTGTTTTGTTTCATCTGCATATAATTTAATTGATCACAATCAAATGAAATGTTAACTTCATATGTTGTGTTTTTCCACATGTTGATTGTAAATGGAATGTACTTTTTAATGATTAAATTGCAATGGTATTCATGTTTTGTACGTAAAGATGTGGGGAGACGAGTCTGTGACCTGGTGTGATGAAAACCTTGAAGGTTTGGTGGAAACTTCTGATGAGGCACTTCCTGTTGAAGCACAGCTGGGGTGCAGAGCTTCAGCTGCTCTACACAGACATGACACACTAGTTTACCAGTGCCTTTTTAAAACAACGTTTTAGTACAACAGGAAGCTACAACTGATGTATTTTTTTAAATATATTGCTATTATTCCTATATAATTGTCTCCTAATGGCTGAACAATGTGCATAATAAATTACATGTCCTGAAGCTTATCAGAGTATTTTCATTTGTTCACTTTAACCAGGATCTTTTTCTTTTTTTTTTTCTTAATTGTTAATGGTTGTGTTTCTGTCAAGGGGGAGGAGCTGTGCACGGCAGAGGTGGAGTTTCTCCTTTGTCCTTTAACTTTTTTCCCCCTCACTGAAATGCCTCAAAGCTCTTGTGGCAAACGGGTCATTTCAGCTCACCTGTGCAGTATTTGGAGGATTTTCAGAGAAACCATGCTTCCCCTCTTGATAGGCTTGATTGCCGTTTCCAGCCAGAGCTCAGCACTTCCCTCCCAAAATGGTAAGTAGCCCATCTAAATTTTCTAAACTGTAAACTTGATCCCTCTTACTCTTTTGCACCTTATTGAATAATGTTCTACAGTTGCTTATTGTGCATCTTAAACTACTTTAAAACGGTAGTTTGTATCAGCCTCTTCTTGAAATTGAACGCAACATCTGTTTAGAGATTTAAGTGAACGACTCTTTCCCAACATAACCCAGAAATGCTGCTTACAAGCACATCTGTCAGTTGCACAGTGGTGGAGAAAGTACTCGGATCCTTAAAGTAAATGCAAAAAATGTCCCAATAAAAGTACTTTATTACTTTAGATGGACTTTACAGACTAAAAACAGCACTCTGGCGTTGGCTTCATTTTTTTCTGCATGAATACAAAAGTAGGACATCAATCTTGTACTTGTTTTATTCAATAACTACTTCATGTTTGACTGCAGTTATTTTTGTTGTTTAGTAAAAATCCCAGTTTTTTGTTTTTTTGTTTTTCCCGTTTTTCTCTTTCAGCCAACAGTCCAACTCTCACGATTAGGAAAACTAACACTGAAA
The DNA here is from genome assembly GCA_014839995.1 of Xenentodon cancila. Taxonomy (NCBI): domain Eukaryota; kingdom Metazoa; phylum Chordata; class Actinopteri; order Beloniformes; family Belonidae; genus Xenentodon; species Xenentodon cancila. The sequence continues at coordinate 21,997,665 of CM026202.1, forward strand.
GGAGACGTTTTGTTGAACTGGAGCCACACACAGACGTTAAATAAAAACGGGCTTTTGTTCCTTTTCTTCCTCCAATAACCTGTTTTGACCAGCAGGACACCGACTGGGCCTGTCATTTTGAGTCGGTGATTATCTAAATTGGCAATTTGAAAAAAAAAAATTTTTAGCAATTTTCTAGCTTTTTTCTTTTTAATGTTTTGAATAATGCAGGTCTCATAGATGTTTAATGGAAAATAATGATCAAAGCTGCAATATGGTAGCATTAACTAAATGCATATCTAAATGTAGAGGGAGATCTGCATGTTTGTTTAATTTTTTTTAGTAGTGTTTTCTTTTTTTTTGTCTATATTTTTAACAGTAATTTCAAGCCGACGTGGAAACAAGTGTGTGAACCACAGTGACATGAGAGACATTATTAAAGCAGAAAATCTGGTCGTTTCCAAGCCCTTGAACTTACAAAGTCCTTACCGTCTGGATAAAATCCTTTTTATATGGTACTTTTAAAATGTATTTTTAATTGTGACCATAATTACTTTTTCCTAGTTGGTATTGGTGCTTGGAATGCGTTTTATTTATTTATTTATTTTACTTTGAGTTTCATTGAATAAAGTTTGGATGTACTTTAAATCTGTAGAAACATTCAGATAGTGTTGTGCGTTCATTGATATGTGAATGTTGAATTTAAAAAAAAAATTAAGAAACTGGGATTTGTGTGAAGTTAAAACTGATGAAAGTGATTTACTCAGTTCAAGTTAACACTAGTGAATGGGGAGACAATAATTTGGTGTAAAAATAAAACCATTATTTCATTTTAAACAGTTTTGTGTTTTAAAAATACACTTTAGTCTTATAAATTGTGTGTTTATTTAACTCTCTCAATGTTGAAATGAACATGTTGGATTTTGCTGATTACTGATGAACATTTCTGCTTATTTTTATTCACTTATTGTCTCTAAAGGCTCCTCACTTCTCCCACGAAGTTTTTCTGGTCACTTTGTACTGGTCACTGAGGAGCCGGCAGACTATATTGACCTGTCTGCTCTGGACCTTTCGGATGATGGTAGCGGCACGGCGACGGATCAGGAGCCCGTAAAACCACGCGGCCACCACCACAACCAGCACCGCCACGCCCAGAAGAGCTATTTTGTTGATGAAGAAACTAAAAAGTTTCTCCAGGGTCGCCTGGCAACAGCCTTCATCCCAACCATCTACACCCTGGTCTTTATCATCAGTGTGCCCCTCAATCTTGTTGCCATGGTTATATTTGTGCGTCACATCCGTCCCAAGAAGGCAGCGGTGATCTACATGTTGAACCTCGCTTGTGCTGACCTGCTTTTCGGGCTGCTGCTCCCCTTCAAAATTGCCTACCATTACCATGGCAACAACTGGATTTATGGCTCCATCATGTGCCGAGTTGTCACAGCGGCCTTCTACTGCAACATGTACTGCTCCGTCCTCCTCGTAATGTGCATAAGCGTCGACCGTTTCCTGGCTGTGGTTTACCCCATGAACTCGCTGACGTGGCGCAGCCCCTGGACGGCTTCAGCTGTGTGCGCTGCCATGTGGCTCTTATCGCTGGGGGGGGTCTTCCCCCTCCTGCTGTCAGGACAGACCATCCATTTACCTGACCTTGGAATCACCACCTGCCACGATGTACAAGATGTAGAAAAGCTGCAAGCTTACTACCTCTACTTCTTCCCCATCTACTCCTCCATCTTCTTCTTCATCCCTCTCGTCTTCACGGTCATCTGTTACATCCGCATCATTCAGGCTCTGGCAGCGGCCAATGTGGAGAACCGCTCCAAGAAGACGCGGGCTATGGTGATGGTGGCGGTGGTGCTGCTTGTGTTTGTTGTCTGCTTCACTCCCACCAACATCATCTTGATGGCTCACTACGTCCAGCTGGCCCACAAGTCCGACGGTTCTTACCAGGCGTACCTGATCTCCATGTGCATAGGCAGCCTAAACTGCTGCCTGGATCCGGTCCTCTATTACTTTGGCTCATCTCAGTGCCAGAAGCAAGTGGAAGCGTTTATCAGGTGTAGGGGACGGGCAGGGGCAGGGAGCATCTCAGAAACGCACAGCACGAGGACCAGTGGACTGACCAACAGCAGCAGATCCTGCAAGATGGAGAGTATTCAGACTGGCCTGGGGAGCCAATACAGCCGGCTGGTGGCTTAAGTGAAAAGACCTGAGAAGAAAAACTATGCAACTTGCAAATGCATCCCCAAAACTCTTGAATTGTAAAGAAAAATGCACCAAGTTCGATCAAATGAAGCGTTGAATGTTGGATTTATGAACTCTGGATGTACCAGTGCATCATGTATCCTACAGAAGGATCGTCAGTCGATGCAGTAGAACCTGTCCAACCGTCTGTCCGTTTCCAGCGAACTGTGCCAATATAACGGGGCATATGGCGTTAGTTTGAATCACAAAACCATTACATGTGTTGCAGTTCGGTTAGTCATAACTGTTATCGTGGGACGAGCTGTGCCTTTTGATTTACATGTGCACATCTTTATCTGTTGTGTTTCCAGTAAAAATGCAAAGTAAATTCAATCTCTGATCTCTACACACATTTCTGACTTTAAACCTGCCTGCACATAAAAGTATTAGACATTCTACACTTTGCCACTCAGGAAAGGTACTGAAAAAGTACATCCTTAAACCTTTATGAACTTTTAATTTGGATTTTTTTAAATTGGTTTCAGTAACGGACCAAAGAGTCAAATATTTCTCATTTCAAAAAAAGTCAGAGCCCCAAAAATACATACTAAGATATTTATTAGTTTCTATTTCTGGAAAAGTTTGAGAAAAAAGGATTTCTCAAACTGCTATAAGCCATTTATTTATTTATTTATTACAACACACATGAATCCAGATGATTCCCATGAAAGTGTGATGGTGGAAACCCACCTCCCATGTTGAAAATCCTTAGTGTTGACTACAGATAATTCCACCAAAGCACATTTTAAAAAGAAAAAAACATGTATATTTTCCTAAAACATGTTGTACATATTCATTTTTCTTTTTCTTTCTTTTTTTTGGTGCAGCTGCTCATTCTGTGGTCTCTTTGTCATCAGGACACAGCTCTGAAATGCAGACAAAAAAAAAAGACAAAAGTATAAGAAAAACAAGAGAGAGGAGGTCAACGCCCCCTTCTGACCAGCAAAGGAATTGTTGGCTGCATTTTCTGACTATAAACATTTCTGAAGTTTGCCTGAAGGTATAAAGGATCACACTTTCATGCTTCATTCAGCAACAGAAGATCTCCACCTTGTGGCAGCTTGACAGAGCCAACTCCAGCTCCTTGAAGAGTTACTGACCTCGGTTTCCATCGTAGCTGTGAAAGTCCTCGGGGAAGTTCAGGCACTCTGCTTGTTTCTTGAACATGTCAACATCTTTGGCATCTATTTTTCCTGTTTTTGCTGAACGAGATGGGAGAATGAGACATGACGTATGGTCATTTGAAGCTCTGATCTAGGGATACGTAGGGGAGGGGGGGACTTACTGAACTGCATGATGTATCTGCCAGTAACGCCCCCGTTTCTAAAGGTGTCCGTCCACAGCAGGCAGTCGGTGCAAGTCTGCAGGATGTGTCCTTTGTGGTCTGACAGGTTTTCTTTTGAACCGGAGAACAGAGGTTTTTAATGTGGATACGTGATTTCATGGAAATGTGTAAAGATAAATATATGCCTGATTGTAGTTCACATACTGCGAAATGTGGTAGAGAGTCCAGAGAAGGTTGCATTTACCTCCCCAAAGATACACCGGTTACTGAGAAACCAGTTACACAAGCTTAATAGTAGTATTACATGTGTGAGTCTAATATATTTAATTATACAGCCACCAAACGTTCATACAGTAACAAAACTCACAAGCAGTAATCTCCCCATCGTAACGCCAAAGTATGATTGTCAGAAGTGGGAGCCAAGTCGATCCAGGAGCTTTTCAAGGAGCCCAGGGCATTGTGGTACGGCATGGGGTCACCTGCTCCCATCACATACACCCATTTTCCGAACACCTTTCACAAACATATATATTTATTCACAGTCAAAGAAAAAAAAATCCTGGCTGCTCTCCATCATTGTTCCGTTCACATAGAAAGAAAAGAAACATACCAGTTTGGGGTCTTCTGGGACAAAAGGCTTGACCAGATCCTCGCAATCGGGTGCAGACGCAGATGCAGCCCCGAGGGACGTGAGAGTCAGCAGAAACACAGCTGCGGGCAGTGCCATGGTCAGAGGATGTTCCCGAACCTGCAACAGAAATCTTCTGACCCCGATTCATTTCCCCTCCGGACTTTCAAACAAAAGAGGTGGTTGTGCAAGAGCGTTCATGGGACGGGATGGGGGATGTTCTCCGTGCCCAAATGCTTCACTAAAGGTTTTTTTTTTTTTTTTTTTTTTTTCAATATAAAGACGGCTCAGAGATTTACACTTTTCTTTCGCACAGCAGTGAAAGGCCAGCTGAAAGGTCCTCTTTTCACCACAATGTTACCGCTGAATGAGTTCAGGCAAAGTGCCACAACCTCTCCTGGACCGCTGAGTCGCTGCTGGAAAGTTGTTTCCACGAGGGGCCTCGTCCTTGTGACGAGGTGACACTTTAAAACACCTTCAGGGATATTGGGAACAGTTTAGAGAAGCGGCAGTAGTCTCCTTTAACACAATCTTAATATACAGTAAGTCTGTGGAGCTCAATAAAAAAGAGAAAATGCGATGAATTACAAGGAAGGCAGATTAGGAACTGGTTTTATTCACTACATATAAGCAATGGAAGATGCCTATGTACAAATATTAAGTTGCTTTTGATAAGACAATTTTCAGCCATAAGACATCAGATTTAGGATTGTAGAAAACAAACAAGCTTAAGCGACGAACATGCTGTAGGCTGTTCCCTCAGGACGACGTGGAACAAGTCTGCTGCTCCATAAATCATTTGGACCAAAAGTAAGAAACCCACAATACTTTATACCTTTTTTATACCTTTTTTTTAAAACCTTTAACCCTATCAGCGCACAAAGACAATGTGCTGTGAGGGTTAACCCCCCTTTAAAAACAAACTCATGACTGGATTCCCGCTGGAGGTGGACGGAGCTGACGTGTCCCAGCTCTACTTTACAGCCGGTTCGGTCTCGGTTTGGTCGCTGTCTGTGTTCTCAGCAGCAGATGGCGCTGTTTCTCTGTCATCCGGACACAGCTCTGAAACCAGACAAAAATCAAAAAACGAAAATCAGTTTAGTCTTATAGCCACGCAGGGAAAACTGAGAGTTGCACTGACAGCTGACCTTTGCCTGGAAAGTAGTACTCTGGAAGGAAATTAAGACATTCTGCCTGCTTCTTAAAAGTCTCCAACTCAGATGGCTCCAGATTGCCGGTTCGTGCTTTAAATCAGAGGTGAAAGGGAGGACAGAAAGAAAAGGAAGAGACAAATATGGGAAGTTTCATCCCAGAATGTTAAACAGTATTTTCTCTTTCAAAGAAAAGATGTGGGATTGGAAAAAAGCCTTACTGAAAAGGAATAGATATCTCCCCTTTGAATTGCCATCAGGGAGGAGAGTGGTGTCTTCAGACAGGAGGCAGTCGCTGCAGGTGTCATAATACTTCCCATCATGATAGGAAGTGTGACCGTTGATGACAACTATGAAACGTGAGAAGAAAATCAATTCAACATATATTTGGCTGCAACCCTTTGCTTCCCAAACACATTTGAACGTCTGGTGGGTCAGGATGGAAAAAAGTGAAGTTAAAAAAAAAAACCAAAGCGTACAAGTGGTGTGACTTGTCATCCCTGAGATGGTGGCGTTGGTTAACCCCTGAAGGCATTTATCGTCGTTTCTGTAACGACAAATGGGAAAAATAACCAGCATCAGCTTTTAACGTGCATCTTTAAGCGCATTTTCATGAGAGTAAAAGTGGTTACAAGCGGTCGGCCCAGTAGAGGGTGATGACCCCGCTGTCCGAGGAGGGCGACAGCTCCACCCAGGAGCTGTTCACCAGCACCAGGTCCGCCTTCAGGTCGTGCTGGTCCCAAGAACCGACGTGAAGAACCCACTTTCCATAAATCTACACTCAGACACAAAACAAGCCAACATTATCACTGGACCAAAAACGTAGTTATCTTTATGTAAATTACAACAAAGCTTATAGTAAAATAACAGAGAGAGTAAATAAACACAGTAGTAACAGTAATGTGACAAGATGTTGAAGTAAGAACCTTATTTACTTTCATAATATTAGTAACTGTAGCTTGTATTTTTCAGTTATAAAGTATTTAAAATGATATATGATACTCTTATTAATCTTATAAGTAAGGTGCCAGTTTTAAATACTAAAGTGCACGCCACGTGCACGTAAACAATATTAAACTAGTGCGACATGCTGCTCTGTTGGGAAACAGTTTTGTTCACATATTGTAAAGTGCATTTTGGTAAAATTACTACTAAACCGTAGGTTAAAAAGTGCAGCTTCCTGGTTATTTTAAAATAAATCTACGTAATTAAAATGGTCCATCTGAACAGACCCAGTTAAGTTAAATTACTCCTTTGCAAAACGAAGAAGCTGGTTTAACGCCGAGACGAAACGTAGATGCTCAAGTGACTCACACATGCCACGTTCCTAGCAGATGATCTCTGATACTCACGGGGGTGTGGCTGTCCAGCACCAGAGGTTTAATGAGCTGTTTACAGTCCGGCTCAGATGCTGCACCCAGGGAGGAGAGAGCCAGCAGAGCCACAACCAGCTGTGCAGCCATAGCTCCAGACAGCAGGCGGCCAGAGAGCAACACTGATGTCAGGGATCCTGCTGCTAGAGCCTCCTCAAAGGAACCAGGGGACGGCTTTGCACAGTGGGCTGGGCCACACACACACACACACACACACACACACACACACACACACACACACACACACACACACACACACAGTATCACTCCTCTGAACAAAATGTTTCACTTTTCGTCTCCACTCAGCAGGAGCTTGTGTCCTATTTATCCTGTTACATAATATCCAGCTGGCTCCGTCTGAATAGTTGAGCCCCCACTTTTCTCAATATGTGGACAAAACCTTCCACAAAGGCCGTTTCTCTCTCCTTCTCTAACACTCAAACGTACCGCCTCCTTTTCTGTTTTTGTTTCTGGTTTTCGACAACAGGCATGGCTTCACGATATTGGGAATGCTTACATAAACTAGAAACTAGTTTTTGTATTTTTTTACATTTTTTATCTGACATTCAGTTACGCAGTCTGTAGCAACTATTTGCTTTAAATTCACGTTAGTGCTGGGCTGCTTGAGGAACTGGTGTAATGGTTGTTTTTCCTTCAAACGATTAGTTTGTCTGCTCAGCGAGTTCATGTTGATAGTGTAGACAGTTTTTGTTTACACTCCCTGATCTTCAGCCCTGTTCAGTTTGTACAAACTATTCCAGAAATCAAATCATACATGAAACAGCTCCGATTCAAAAGGACTGAAATGCAGCTCCTGTCTTTCACAAGACTTACCAGGAATGGGGAATTGTCATTGAGAAGCATTGACAACAAAACCAACACGTGCGCCTCTGTTTCCTTCTTTCAGGGAAATAAATACAAAATATGATCGCAAGTAACCGTGAAAAAGACTTCCAACTGCAGATCTTGGTTGCTGTGGGAAACACTTGCTGTCCACCAAACAAAGCGTCCCGAGCAGTTTAGGACATGAAGGCCGACTTTGAGGAGGGAAACGAGATAACAAGACCAAAAGGAACCAAGCCAACATAGAACTTCTGGCTCTGACTCCCATATGTGTAAATGTATTGTTCACACGTTCATTATCTATGAGAAGTTCATCTCTAACATCATATAAAATGTTTGCTTTTTTCCGCATGAAGGTTTTATATGGATTTTAGGACTCCTAAACCCAAAATGAATATGTGGTTGTTCCTGCAAGAGCAAGTTTGGTAAGAAATCGAGCACCGTACCGGACTAAATATGTCGCGTTAATCTGCTCAGTTAGCCTGCGATTGCTTCTGAAAATGCTAAAAAGATCAAGAAGTTCAGAACCTGAACTTCTCACGGCCCCTCCAGTCGTCCTTCTGCTACACTTCCGTGTTATTTTGACACTAATTATGGGAGAAGGGAGGAGAGTTCGAGTTGCTTCCGTCATATTTTTGTGAAGGACTGCCTCATGCTTCAAAGCAAAAACTGCGCTCCCAGGATTAAAACGGCCCTTGGTTTACAAAAAGATGTCGATACCGCTCACCCAGAACATACGTAGGATATCTGTAACATCCCTGTTTAAAAGAAAATTGTTCATGAAATCATTTGTGCTATTCAGAGTGATGTTCTGAAGCTCGGTGTCAGAAATCCGTTGAAATCCCAGGAGGCTCCTCATCCAGCACTTTCTGACAGAACTCACTGGAAACTTCATCTGCAAAAGAAGTATGAATGTGCTGCGGGTATGCAAAACCCAACCCGTCAATGTCATTGTAAAGGAACTCTCACACTTACAAGAGGAAAAAAAAAAAAAAAGACCTTTTTTTTTTCATCATGATTTAATGAGTGTGACAGAAAATGTGAAATCTCTAGTGATTTCTGTTTCATTCAGCAAAATGCATCTAAAGGTTCGTGGCAGTCTAAGTTTATGTCATTGTTTTACACGCAGGTGAATCAAGTGTTGCTGGTAGTTTTCTTTTGATCTAAGAAAGCACATGTGAATCCAGATTTGACTCAGAATTGCTGTTACTTCAGGTCTCAGGACAGAATGTTGGTTGCAGTTTTCTATTGTTCTTCTGTCGTCACATCTCCGGCAGCCTCTTTCTCCTCGGGACACAGGTCTGAAACGGGAAGGACATCAAGAGCGGTTACATACTGGACACTGGTGAGGGGTTAGGCTCATGGGTACAGAGGCGGGGGTCTCACTCGTAGTCTCTGGAAAGTGGAAATCGGACAAAAGGTGGAGACACTCGGCCTGCTTCTTGAAAACCTCTAGATGAGCGGCATCCAGTTTTCCTGTCTTTGCTGGAGTTAGTGGAGGTGGAATGTTATTTTTTTTTTTTAAAAAAAAGCATCCTAACAGTCTGATAGATAAAAGGTTGCAGGCAAAATTGAACATTTAAACAGTGAACTCACTGAAGAGGATTAGGTTTTTGCTTCTTTTGGTTTCCCCGTTCACCTCCGACACCGTCTCGTCACTCCACAGGAGACAGTCGGGGCACGTCACCAGGTGGCTCCCGATGGTTTCGTACGTGCTGGTGTTAGAGGAAACTAAATGAGACAGAACAGAGACAGAACATTTTGCTTCGCCTGTGGAGCTTCGCTTGTATTTTCCAGTTACAGAACATGAAACGATTCATCTCTCACTCACACGTCAGTTTAGTTGAGTTTCCCGCGGTGGTGGAGTTAACAGTTCCGTACAAACATTTCCCATCACTTACAAGACAAGTAAACAAACACATAAGAATGAATTACTCTCTGCACTTGTTGCTGTAAAGGTATCAAGAGCCACTGTGAAAAGATTACTGCCTACAATCTGTCTCCGTAGTGCAGGCGGATTTCCTCTCCGCCAGGTAAAGGCGAGATTTCGATGCAGGAGCTGTTGACCTTGGTCAGTTCTTTCAGTTTGAATTCACTCTCCGATGCTCCGACATGGTATATCCATTTTCCATAGACCTGGACACAAATGCATGAGTGAAATCCAAACTTTACAACAACACGTTTTGTAAAGATCTGCCAGACTGAGCACGACCGTGCCCCAATTCCAAAGTTACTCCGTATGAAGTTTTCCGAACAGTTATTATTCTGGTTAACGCAGATTTATTCAATATGGATAGGAAACATATTTGTATCGTGCTGGTGTGTTCTCTTTTTTTTTTCAAGCTTATAGTTCACATTTGAATTAAAAACCTCATTAATACATGACAATGTGTACACAGGAACGTAAGGAATAATGTAAACCTGCACAGAAATCCTACAACTCCTCAGTCACACCACTCATGAAACTACGCCTGGAGCCTCTTACAAGAGAGAAAACGTCACATCGGTTGTCAGTTCTCACGATTGCATACCTTGCTTCGATCCTCCACAGGTTTAATGAGCTCACTGCAGTCGTGATGAGATTCAGCAGTCAGTGAGGAGAGAGCCAGCAAAGCCAAACAGAGCTGAACGGACATGTTTACAGGTGGAGTGACGGTGAAGTGGATGCTACAGCGAGAACAGGACAACTGAGCTCCTGCAGGAGGGCAGCAATAAAGGCGAGGACGACAAGTTACGTAACAGAGGGGCTGAGGGGGTGAGGTGTTTAGGGGTCAGACGCTTGTGTAATAATCCCAATGCATCACCGCCAAGACAAAAGCAGACATCAGGCGACTTTGGCACCTTCATTCTGTTTTATGCTGTTCCTTTCTTTATTTCTTTATTAAAATATCTTGTGCAGAAAGTGTGTAAAGAATAACATCTTACAGTGGTAGAAGCAGACAGCTTACTACTAGGAGCAACGTAAAATAACTGTGAACTTACTTGTGAACAAAAGATGACGGTAGCTGCGTGAAAGTCCTGGTCCCCGTCCAGCAACCTTTGCTGCAGCTGTGGGTGACATGAAACGACTCCAAGGTAGATGGAGAAAGAGACCAAGATGGAAGGAAACAAGCCTGGTTGGTATTTTGTATTGTAAATTATTAGTAAAAGGTTCTGTCTCCAAATCAAATCCAAATCTGGATCTATAAGACTTTTTATTTAAACCAATCAGGACTTGAAAGGGAACGGAGGGCCAGTCATGTTCTCAACAGTCACAAAGTTTCTTTGTTTTTTTTACACTTGTACTCAAAGTTGCACAGTTAAACACTGAAGGATCAGTGTTTTTTTGTTTTTTTTGTTATTTTGTTTCTCTCTTCATCTGTGTCACTGGTCCACCTCACACGGATGAAGAGAGAGAAGAGAGAACGTCATCAGAAAGATCCTGAGTGTGGAGTTAAAATAGACTATAAGAATCAGCGTTGATGCTGTGTTCAAGTGAGTCTGGAAAAACGACTGACCGCAATTCTTTAGTTACTGATTCTTTTACTCCCTCTTATCTCACTCATAACCGAGCCCGTGATGAACAACAGGGAGTATAACATATGCCTGCAGCAACAATGATGAAATTGTCTGTACATTTATTTATTGCATTTTGGTTGGTTATTGCCTATTTAGCTGCACACTCAAATTGCTACCCTGAAAATATATGAGCCGATTCACTGTGCAGCGGTCCGAGTATGGAACGGTACAAACAGAGAGATCCGATCGCCGCTCAGCCTCCTTCTTCTCTTTGGCTTCTTGTAAAATTTAGATCAGGATTTAAAATCCTCATCACGTACAAAGCTCCTAAAAGCTTGGAACAGTCATACAAGCATAAATCAGAAACTTGAAACAGTACGAAAAACCCAAAAACATTAGTACTGTTATTTTGTTCGACTTTTATCTAGATGCCAACACGTCTGCCTTTGTTGTAAAAGTAACTTTGTGGACTTGTGGACAAATGCACCTTTTACACAAACAGAACGGGACAAACTAACAAGTAAACCAGTTAATTTCACCGTCGCAACTTCTTTTTGGGAAAAGTTTAGTTGTTGAAACAGAGCGTGAACTCATTTTTGGTTCATGTGCCATGAAATACAAGTGAAAATTGATTTTGTTTTCTATATTTATTTATTTGTTTATAACATCACCTCAACTTTTGCAGTACTGTTGCTTCTTTAAAGCTCAGGGTCCGGGTCCGGGTCCGGGTCCGGGTCCGGGTCAGGGTCAGGCTCATCTATAAGTTAGTTGATGGGCAAATATAGCAGCCTCCTTTGGTGAAAACAACGTCGTGGAAACCATGTAGTTAAAAGCGCTGCTTTAACTTTATGTACCCAAACTTTTCAGGACAGGTCCAAGATCATCCTTGATGCCCTTTTTGATTCCGAGTTTGTTTCTGTGAACTCGAACCGCCCCCAGAGCCCTCGAGCAGCGCTTGTGTTATGTTTTTTATGAGATACTGCCATGCAACTTTTGGAACAGACTGAGCAACCTCATTTAAGTTAGAAATCAGATTAAATTAGTCTGAGAATAATCAATTATACCCCAAAGAACAGATGAAGACACCTCGATTAAGGGAAGAGAAGCTTTATACCAGCATATTCAAAACTCATGAAACTTCTCTGTGTATTTACAAAAACATAATACAAGAATAAAAAAGAGAAAATGAACACGTCACAAATGAAGTCCCACATACTGCCACAAAACAGAAAAATGATCTAATTTACAAATGCATCTTCTTGTCCTCCCACTTATGGCTTCAATCAAACACTAAAACAAAATAAAATGTCTCTGTTCAGCATCATCAGTCCATTGCTCTCACCTGCAACAAATCTGTCCAGATTTAGATTGAAATAACAATAATAATATCAAATACATATATAAGACAGAGGAGCTACATTTGTGAGCTGTACATTTTGCAGTAGGGGGAGGAAAATGTCCACAGGAATATTCAACCTTTGCACATGATGACAATTAATCATGGGCGCCGACGAGGTTTAAAACATTGATCAAAAACAAACTTATTTCAGCGTACTGTACCAGCCAACTTTTTATATCATACCAAAATCACAGTTTAACCGGATGCCTATAAAGTACGAGTGGCCAAAGTGGCTTTTTTTAAACTGTAGATTCCCATCCTGATTCCTGACTAAGATCAATATTTAGCCCTAAGAGAATTATGGAGCATTGCACTGATTTGACTGTTTTCTCAGAAATAAAGTAAAACTCAGAGGGACCTCAGCAAAATAAAAATAAATAATAATAATAAAAAAAATGCAACTGTTGAAAAGAGAGACAGAAAAAGAAAATGCAATTATTGTGTTGACCCCTGCAGTGATCAGAGTGCAAAGTTCCCCAAAAGCATAGTACTTATGAGTCGCACCAGATAAAAGTTTACAGGGAGCAAACAGACGTCTTAGATAAAATTGGAAATTCTAATATATATATATATATATATATATATATATATATATATATATAAAATGAAAAATAAAAAATGAAAAATAAAAGAGAAAACCTTCGGTCTGTACTGTAATGTTCGGTATTAACATCTGTAGAAACTTTAACCAGCCTTGTTCCAAATTTGATTTCTGATTTCACTAAAAGGGAGAAGGCAGAACTTTTGAAAAAAATAGGACATTTTAATTAATTGTTTAAAAAAAAAAAACAAGATGAGTATTTTTTGCTTTGACTCGGTCTGGTACATCCACCAGATGTTGGTGGCTAAATGTCTGCTGATGTAACTGGACAATCAGAAGTCTCATTTGAAGCTTCAAATGTATTTTCCTTGTCTAAGTGACAAGCTGAAAGGAATTTCCAAATAAAAATGCACAGAAACATCACAGGTTGTACTGAATCCTGTACGTGTATGCAGGCTAACGCTGACCCTGACCTGCGGATCCAGTGGTTCGTGTCAATAATTCGTCTCTGGGTGGGAGTGGAAGGTCTTTGTGGATGCGTTTAGAAAAGATTAGAAAACTTCACCTTCAGTATAGATCAGAAACAAGATAATGTTGATGGTCTTACAGATTCAGACAACCACAAATGCTAAAAAGACTTTATAAATATCTGCACAAACTTCAACTTAATTGTTGTGGCAATATGATTGTGATGCATCTCCAGCTTCTCATCTAGTAAATGACAAAGTTATTTATAAACAGAAAAGAGACTGACCATGTAGATGACTAAATTATTTGTTTAAAAACTGCTGAGTTTAAATCATCTGAACACTTGTGATACTGGCTTTTTGTTTTTGGGATTTGGATTCGGAGATAAGACGCAAAAGCCAGAAACCGGATGTGAAGAGTTCTCCTCTGGCTTGTTTCAATTTGTTTCCTTTGTACAGTCTCATGGTTGCAGAGGGAAAACTGATGAATGTAGCTGAATCACCACTTAGAAGAAACAGGAGAGAAGAGAGATGGATAGAAACCATGAACGGGTTTGGGGTACAGATGAGTTACAGAGGGACAGCGCCTGAGCCAGCTGGTCCGACTGGGCTGGCGGAGGGGGGGGGGGGTGGAGGAAGAAACGTCACTGGCCCAGATGACATTACATCTGTCTCTCTGCTTTGCCACGGTCCTCAACAGCTTACCAAGCGCCTGAGCAAGCTTGCTCCCAGAGTCTTCACACGCTCATCGTCATGTTCGGAGAGTACTGCAGAGATGAGAGGGCGAGAGAGGAGTAAGTGTGACCGCACTGCTCACATCCCCATATCACTCAGCAACCCAACGACTCGAAGTCCTTTACACCAAAATGTCCTGATTTCTTGTCTACGTTAGCTGAGAGACCGACACCATCGCCATGGTAACTATGAAGCTACAGTAAGCAGCTCCTCCGCTTGGCAAAACAGACACTGAAGTAGGGCACCGAGTCTGGCTCTGGTTCTTCTGCTCCTCACAAATCAACATGTTACATCTTGTTTGGGGACTGTTGCTGTCAGTGCGAGGTTGCCAATAAACCACAGGGGAAAAAAACGTTGTATTGTGAATTTTATGGAGGAGAAACTCTTAACAAACCGCTCTAATCTTCAAAGGCAGGAGATAACTTACGCTTTCATTCTGAAAAGGGTTAAGAAAGTTTCCTCCCATTTCGCCGTCCTCTCTGGGCGTCCCAGGTTGGTTGCTCATACTTAGGTTACCAGGAGAGTTCTGTTAAAAGGTAAGTAAAATCCAGGCTCAAAAGGCAGCTGCTACTTTAAAAAGTCACGAAAATCAGAAGTGCAGCTCAAAGAAGAAGTAAAAGGAAATGAGACGGCTTCTTTTACCTTGGGGAGACTGTCCATATCACCTGACCCTAAATAATAAAAGTAAATGCATCACAATACAATCCCCGTGATCGAGTGAATGCTTTGCCTTCATTATTCATGTAAAAGAATTCGAGACAAGATAAGATAAGCAGAGATTTCACCTAAAGATCCATTCATGTGATGTGGCTCCATTCCCGCTATTCCCCCTAACGGACCGTCGCTACCTGCACCCATGGGGAACTGACAAGAGAACACGGGATGATTAACCACAAGTTAACAAGACAAGACATTTATTCGCATCAGTATTGACTCTTTTTCGTCCTCCTCCTTTCTTTTTACAGCCACACAGGTTCGCATGCACACTGATACACAGAGAGAGAAATGTCTCACATTTGGTCGGCTTCCACTTGGAGTGACTGTGTTTATCATAGTGTACATGTTCTCACCGGAGTTGGTTGAATCTGACAGAAAAACACACCAGCACAACAACACGGAAATAGTAAGTGGACCGAAGGTTTTCAGTATACTGTGTGTAGACGCACACGGGACACAGAGCTTGCCTGCTGGGCTCGGCATTATTGGGGTTCCAGGCGCTCCTCCTCCTCCCGGAGGTCCCTAAAATAAGAGTTTGGCAATTTGGTCAATTACAGACCTCTGAGTGAACACTCAATCACTCCCACCTGACATCCGTGATGGTGACTTTTTTCCCCAGTTCAAACCCAGACACAGTTTCAAACTGCTTACAATTTATCATCTCTCCTTTATTTTATGTTTTATATTGTTCTCTGTCTTTATTCGTTTATTTTATTATGTTCTCATTTAACTGTAAAGTTTCCTTGACAACCATGAAAAGCGCTGTTTAACACCAACACACACACACACACACACACACACACACACACACACACACACACACACACACACACACACACACACACGTCTGAAATGCAAACATTTGATACACACCACGTAGCTTCCTGGAGATGCAGATGAGTAAGGGGTCTACAAAAGCAGAGAAGGAAAATATGAAAACCCTGAAAAAGGACACTGAACTTCTTGTTTTTGTGTGTTTGGTCAGGCTCTTACAGAGTTGGAGTTTGGAGGATTTGGCCAGGGTCTGCCGCCGCCAGGTCCCCTGGAAGACACAAACACGCACTTTAGCTTTCTGCTCTCTGCAGACCTTTTTGTTTGCCGTTCGTTTGGGCAGAGTTGGCAACAACAAGCTCTTCTGATGCCAGGAAAAAAAAAGAAAGAAGTGAAAACAAGCAAAGAAAGGAAAACAACAAAAGAAAAGCAAAACAGTGGAAGCCACGGATCTGTGAGGTCCAAACGAACCACGGAGCGCACAGATCCACGGTTAGTGTGGAGTGAAAAACAGCAACAGCAACAAAGAAAAGTGCTGAGTGCGGTAGGAGATTTAGGATACTGGACCCTGGTTGTTATCCATCAAACTGAAGGAAAAGTGCTCCGCTTGTTTACATGACAGACAAAGTCCTTTTTTTCTGTTTTTATTTTATTGTTTTTAAACTCAAGCTACAGTGTGTGTGAGAGTTAATACAAATATTTACACAAGATATACTGTGTATACATATCTATATCTATCTATATATATATATATATAGATCTATATATATATATAGATAGATATACACACACTAAAGTGCCAAAGGTATTCGCTCACCCATCCAAATAATCAGAATCAGGTGTTCCAGTCACTTCCACGTCCACAGGTGCATAAAGTCAAGCACCTCGGCATGCAGACTGTTTTTACAACTATTTGTGAAAGAATGGTTTGTTCTCAGTTCAGTGAATTCCAGCGTGAAACTGTGATAGGATGCCACCTGTGCAACAAATCCAGTTGTGAAATTTCCTCACTTCTAAATATTCCACAGTCAACTGTCAGCTGTATTATAAGAACATGGAAGTGTTTGGGAACGACAGTAACTCAGCCATGAAGTGGTAGACCACATAAAGTGATGGAGCGGGGTCAGCGGATGCTGAGGCGCGTAGTGCAACGAGGTCTCCAACTTTCTACAGTCAATTGCTACAGACCTCCAAACTTCATGTGGCCTTCAGATTAACTCAAGAACAGTGCACAGAGAACTTCATGGAATGGGTTTCCATGGCTGAGCAGCTGGATCCAAGCCAATCATCACCAAGTGCAATGCAAAGTGTTGGATGCAGTGATGTAAAGCACGCCGCCACTGGACTCTAGAGTAGTGGAGACGAACGGTGCTTCTCCATCTGGCAACCTGATGGACGAGTCTGGGTTTGGTGGTTGCCAGGACAACGGTACTTGTTTGTCTGCATTGTACCAAGTGTAACGTTTTGTGGAGGTGGGGTTATGGTGTGGGGTTGTGTTTCAGGAGCTGGGCTTGGTCCCGTAGTTCCAGTGAAAGGAACTCTGAATGCTCCAGCATACCAAGATATTTTGGACAATTCCATGCTCCCAACTTTGTGGGAACAGTTTGGAGCTGGTCCCTTCCTCTTCCAACACGACTGTGCACCAGTGCACAAAGCAGGTCCATAAAGACCTGGATGACAGAGTCTGGTGTGGATGAACTGGACTGGTCTCAACCTGACCTCAACCTAATAGAACATCTTTGGGATGAATTAGAGCGGAGACTGAGAGCCTGGTCTTCTCATCCAACATTAGTGTGACCTCACAAATGCACTTCTGGAAGAATGGTCAAAAATTCCCATAAACACACTCCTAAACCTTGTGGACAGCCTTCCGAAAAAAGATGAAGCTGTTATAGCTGCAAAAGGTGGACCGGTGTCACATTGAACCCTATGGATTAGAAATGGGATGTCACATAGTTCATATGCGAGTCAAGGCAGGTGAGTGAATAGTTTTGGCCATATAGTGTGTGTATATATATGTATATATATATATGTATATATACTGTCTATACCACTCACATGGTCATACCAGGCATCCCAGGACCAACCAGAGCATTCAGTGGTGGTCTCATCCCCCCTCCATAGCTCTGAAGGAAAATGACACAAATATACACTTAATTAAGTCTCCAAAAGAGAAACTACCAGAAACAATTGTAATATACCCTGCTAATAATTGTGAGCCACACCTGCGGCCCTAGAGGCACCATGCCTCTGGGTGGAGTCATCCTCTGCATTGGTCCTCCCATATTTGGATGTCCTGAAATACAGATTTTATAATCAAAAAAAGTCACTTTGCTCCAACATTATTTTCAGTGTTTAAAATTTGTCAGACTGGGGAGATTATCTACTTTTAACTAAAGTATTTTTTTTAGAAGTATACATCTTTCACTATGATTTCTATCTTTTTTCTTCTTTTAAAAAGTGTTTTAAGAATGAAACCCACCTCTTGGTCTTGTTTTGTTCAGTAATATTGAAATAAAATCCTCTAATTTTACAGAATAAATTTATTTTAATATATTCTGACAGTATTATACACAACGATATCCAAGATCTCTACTTTCACTCTTTAGAGAACAAAAATATAATTTTAAAGCCAAACTGACAGTAATTTGCAAAAAAATCAAATCAAATCCAGGAAGTACAGCAGCATGGCTTCTTAATGTGTTTTTGTACATCTAAGTATTTGGTAAAACTGTAATCAAAGAAATCAGCAGGAGAATTCAGTTATGTTTAATACTGACAGTATGAGCATTTTCATCTGCAGAATTGGGACTAAACATCTGTGTAGCTTCAACAAAACCCCTGATGAGTGAGAATGTTAAGAAAAAAAAAGGTTCAGTTTGCTTGAGCGCATAAAAGTTGGATTCTGGAGCAATAGATAAGTTCATGTCATCTCACGGGCAAATTAGGATAAGAGTGGTGGATGAAGTGAGGCCAGGATTTGTCAGTCTCGCACTGATAAAGAATGGTTCAGGGAATGTGACTCAATATTTTTACACGTGGATTCCAGACTTTAATCACACTGACAGTTTTTTGGGATGTGTTAAAGATTTTTTACTATCATTAGTACAAGATAAGTGCATAGCTTATGATGTCACAGCAAAGCTAAAGTTTTTCTTTTTCTTTTTCTTTTTTGTCCAGGAAGTGTAACCTGGATCTCAACATCTGGGCCCCTAAGGAACCCTTTAGATGAGGTTTCCTAGTTTCGGATTACCAGGAAATGCCTTAACAGTTACAACACTAGAAATAGATTCCTACTTATACCGTCCATGGAACGATTAAAACACTTGGGATGTCAGTCTCATGGCAATGGCTCTCTCCGGATGTTCTCTCACTGAAAATACTAAACCTGAAAGATAAACGTATGCCGGCATGTACGCCAGTGTGCTGTGCACCTTGCTGTCTTGTGGGATCCATTGCAGTGGGTAACATTGGCTGGCTACCTGGAACTCCTCCAAGTCCCTAAAGAGAAAAGAAAAAAAAGAAAAGAGCTATGACCTGCAATATCCTCACCGTCACACTAACCTATTTACATCCCTACTATCTAGTTAAGTCTGCGCCAGCAGCTGTTAGTGTGGTTCTTGCCTGATTAGGTAATCTGAGGGGGGGGTCTGGGTGCTCCGGGGTATCTGGGCGACATAAATGGCTGAAAAAGAGAAAAATAAAGAATCAACATTTAAATAAATGCACAGAGCGGGTTTAAGACAGCTAAGCCAGAGGGCAAATTCCTTTTTTTTTTTTTCCCGAGATGTTTTCCAAGAGAAGAAAGAGTTGGACAGACAGCAGAGGGCAGTGTAGGAGGGCTCCTCACTCTTCAAAACAGGAAACCACAAAGACCAACTCGATGTTTAGTTTTGGACTCATTTCTACTCAGCAACAGCTCCATGACAGCAAAGATATATATATATATATATATATATATATATATATATATATATATATATATATATATATATATATATATATATATATATATATATATATATATATATATAAAATGTGTGTGTGTCTGTGTGTCTATAACGGATGTGTAAAGTGTTGATTTGCAGCTCCTGTGTAGGTTCTCGCTTCTTCGCCACAGTCTGTCTGCAGTGGTGACGCAATACTCCACTGCTCCACTAGAGAGCGATGATTGTCTTCTTTACATCCTGGACGTTTCTCTGATCATCTCCAAGCTCAAAGCCACCCGAGGAATCCAGCTACTAAAACCTAAGGAATAGCTTTACAAAAAACTATTTAACTCTCGTTTGTATAAGTGGATATTTATATAAACATCTGCACAAGGAGCACTGGAAAAGACTAAACCAAAAAACTTGGTCAATGTGCAGTTAACGCTGATCTGATCCAGCCACAACAAGCAAAATGAACAAAATAATAAAATAACTTTATTCTTGTTTTTTTTTTTTTTTTTAAATGATTTAAAGATTAAATAAGGCTGTATTTAAGAAGCAACTGAACTGACCTTCTGTCAAGTTGAGTTTTTTTAAAGTCTAACTCAGAAATGCCTTGAAAGACTATTGACCCGAGTGCTCGATGCTAGGGTCTGAATTTTACTGATAATGACAGTTAATCATTAAGTAAAGTCTCTCTAAGAGAATGGAGGATTTTGCTGCATATGTATGTTTAAATATATATATATATATATATATATATATATATATATATATATATATATATATATATATATATATATTTATATATAAAAAAATTAACTTGCATAATATGCATCCGGCTTGAATCATCTCAAAGAGTGATCAGCTGCCTCGCACTCAGCGTTTTGTAACTAAACGCCACTTAAACACAGCAGACTGGGCCTTTCAGGTGGTGGGGGGGGGGGGTCGGCCCCTGTTTACACCTGGAGTTAAAATCCACCCTGAGTGATCCCATCACAAGTGGATAGCCTGGAACTTGTGATCAGATGTCACTCTATAACTGTTTATGCAAAGTAACAAATGTCACTGTTTTTTTTGTTTTTGTACTTATGGGAGGCAGCAATGCAGTAAACTTTGACAAGTCACCAGAAAAAAGAAAAACGCCCTTCCTGTATGGCAAATTTGTCCATTGATCCATTATCTATACCTGCTTACTCTTTCTCAGGGTCACGGGGGTCTGCCGGAGCCTGTCCTGACACATTGCAGGCACCCGGGCTGGGAATCGAACCTTCTTGCTGTGAGCCACGAGTGCTAACCACTAAGCCACCGTGCTGCCTGGCCAATTGGTTTTTCAGCTTTATTGGTTTCCAGATACTAAGGCATCAGTGGCCAAGAGTAAACGTCCAAGAACAGAACGACTAGAGGATCAAAATGCAGATGTGATGCGTTGAAAGATTTAAAGAAGAACTAAGATAGGCAAAATCAGAACCATCTGTGATCTGATCGCTCAGGATGGATTTTAATACCAGGTGTAATCGAGGCCTCGAAGAGGAAGTCGTAGAAGGACATTCGCGTCATATTTAAGTGTGAAACAACAAGAAGGAGCCATTACAACCTGCAACAACACACAGGCGTAGTGTCAGGAACTGGTTTGTTAATGTTAATGTCATCTGTTGAAGGAAGCTGGAAAAACTAAAATCTGAGATACTGGAAAGGAGTTCTTTTGTCTGGAATTAAAGCATTGTTTACTTAATTGCTGCTCCCTCCTGCAGGTAAATAAAGAAACAGCAACACATTTGGTCGTTACAGGCCGAAATCCTGTACTTGTTTATTCACATGTAGGACGGGGACGGAGGACCAACCACAAGCTGCCAATCAAGACACACGCGGAGGCATGTTAACACCTGGTGTGCACAGATGTGCTTAGAGATGTCCACTTGGGACCGGACCGCTCAGGATGGATTTTATTAGCGACGTAAACAGCCCATAGTTCAACCAGACAGTATATGGACAATAGGTGATGGAGGAATGTGCAGTGTCTGTACTAAACCTCAAACTGAAATGATGCAAATGTCAGTAAACTGTAAATGAGCTTAATGAGGTCAACTTTCAGAGGCTGAAGTGTCTGAGGTGCATCTTCATCCACTGAAGGCTTGTGCAGGGGGGAGAGAAAACGTGGTGAAAACAAATACAAACAAACAATGGCAACGGAACATGTGTGTTTGTGTTTGTGCGTGTCGCACACCTGAAAGAATCCTGGAGGAACAGGCCCCACTGGCATGCCCTCTCCCGGGGGAAGGTTCCCGAGGACGGGGCTCGACGCTGCTGCAGCGCTCTGACATAGGCAAGCACAGACAATAAAACAAGACGTCAACGCACATCCGTTAAGTTGTTTACGGTTCACTACAACTCACCGCCTATCTGCTCGTCACCGGTGGAAAGCATAGCAGCTTTACGCTGGCATTTCCATTTCACGCTGCTTTATAGACGTAAGGCATCTGTTGTAGGTCAGCGCTGTCTTGTTTCTTTTTTTATTAAACGTTCGTCACTTTACAGCTCCCTCGCTTTGTTGGTTAAGATTTTATAAGCAAAAACGTATCAAATGTGATGCACAGTTAGGGACTAAATGATCCAATAGAGTATAAAACACTGATAATTGGCTGCTTCCCTCCTGCGACTCAACTGTTATTCATGCATCAGTAACTATGACCATGAAGTAAGATAACACATGCCTGACACTGCATGTCATTTACCGTTTATACTCTACTGAACTTGTTTCTAATCAATATGAGCAACGTAAAAGTCTTCCCCACGATTTCCCTGCCGTCTCTCCCTAAATGGGATATTTCCTGTTTCTGCCATGCCAGCCCCGGTTTATTTTTATACTTGGTGTTTTCTGTTGTGCTTGTCCCAGACGGGTGGCGCTGGATCATTTCAGCAGGGCCTCCGTCTACTTCCTGTGGTATTGTGCTGGTAACCTACCACCCAGCACCGGCCTCCCCTCCATCCTCCTCAGGAATACAGAGCACACGTGATCACGTGTGGGGAGCGAGCAGACAAAGGCGCGATGTCTGCGTCCATGCGTGTGTCTTCTCCGTACCTGTCCGCTGTCTGTCCTGGTTTTCTCGTCTTCTTTCTCACTTTCTCTCCCGGTTTTAAAGGCCGGGTGTAAAGAGCTCCGGTGAAAATCACCCACAGTCTCTGAAGTTTCCGCCAGCTGACTTTTTAGGTCAGACAGGAGCAAGGTTTAATCAGAGCTGAGTTAAAAGCAAACTGACGAGACTCCTGGAGCCTCCACTGCTCCACCCCACCACCCCCGCTGTTCCCTCAGCCGCCCTCAGTCTCCTTCACATCTCCCCATCATTTGTGTTCGGCAGCAGGGAACAGAATGCACTTGCAGCTTTTAGATTCTGCGTCGTGCTGCGAACATAGCTCGTATTTGTCCCAGCAGATGAATGTACAGATGGACACAGATGGATATTGTATCTCCATGGTTCAGCGGTAGGAGACTGGATTTGGTTTGATTGTGTATAAATGTGTGCCTGAGTGTACAACAGCTTGCACGGCATCAAGTGTGTGTGGTGATTTTCAGAGCTCTCCCCTCCTCTCATTTTTATTTTTTCCGAGCTCTCTTCTCGCACCCTGGATTACCCAGGATGCCTTTGCTCCCTGGCAGCCTGGAGCACTGCTGAATTTGCCTTCATGCACAGAGAAAGAGGGGGAGAAAGAGGAGGAAAAAAAAGAGGACAAAGTGGAGATTATGAGTGTGCGCATGCCTCTGGCAGTCGGCTTGTTTGGAGCACGACCAGAAAAACTGGAGAAAAACAACAAACAAACTACCTGACCTGCTGACAAAGCAGCATTCTCTAAATATAGCAACAGAAAATTAAGGAAATAAAAAATAACAAGCCAGGATATCGTCCAGCCTCGACACCAGACACACATTTCATCTACAGAAACAGCAACTTCCAATGCAAACAGTCCGTCAAGATTATGAAAGATAAGATGGTGTGAAAGGACATTAAAATCATAACAAATGGCAGCGGAGAAATTTTTTTTTTCCAATTTAATTAAAATGGGAATCACATGGTTTCCATAGTGATGCCCGTGTAAAATCTGTAACGTAGAAATCTGATGATTTGGACTGAGAACAAAGTTTACAGGTGTGGACAAGATGTTGGCGCCTTCAGAGCCCATCGTAACAATTAAAAACACTCGTGTCACGTTTACCTGCGTCCCTGGACGTGACAGAACAAAGCAGCAAAAGAGTGAAAAGTAGAAAAAAGGATTTACTGCGTATCATTGAAGAATTTTCTGAAGCAGCCTGGACAGATTTGTTGGTACCTTTGCCAGAGTGTGTATTAAATACCAGCGACACCTCAAGCTCACGAATTCACGTCCAATCACAAATATTCAGCTCAATGCGGCTTCATTTATACAGCGCCAAATCACAGCAAATGTCATCTGACACAATGATTCAGTTCAACTCAGTCCAGTACCCAACTGAAGAATATGTGTGGAAAAAGAAGCTCTGAAGATGGGAAACAAAACACTCGCTGAAATTGTCTTTAGCAGCAACAGTAACTTTTATAACCTTCGGTTTTGATATGGCAGCAGAGAGAATTTATCTTCCTGTGGGCAGTGTCAGGTTAGACAATGTTTTCCAAATTATGAAAAAGAAAAAGGTTAACTAACAACAGTTTCTAAAAACACTCACACTAAACAAGGTCTCCACCCTCCAAACTAAATATTTTGTGTTTTCTGTTGTAACATAGTGACTCCAGAGCTGCTGAGGGAAAACAGACACACGTTTAGGAACTCAGCTGCTCTCATGGGCATCAATCCCCCCCCGTCCTCCTCTCCAGCATCAGCTCTGCTTTTTTGGTAATTATCGGATCAGAGCCACCAGCGCCACCGAGAGACTCGGTGCTCCTCCACTCGCAAATCTCTCTGCTGACACCACGTAATAGCAATCAGCAGTACATTCTCTGATTCATCTCCTTCGGTTAAAGGCGCATCACCCTCCCGGGTCCTCCGGCTACGAACACGAGACAAACACGCAGCAGAGCGGCGGCAGGTCTCTTACTCCATCCATCACAGGTCGGTGGACCACATCTCTGACGGTACTAGTGGAGTGCAGGTACACACAGGGCAGGTCATCCATCCATCACGCAGACACAGACTCTGAAGAGGCCCATTCACATGTGCTCTAAGTCACAGACTAGTTCAGCATCTTTATATCCA
This sequence comes from Xenentodon cancila, assembly GCA_014839995.1. NCBI lineage: Eukaryota > Metazoa > Chordata > Actinopteri > Beloniformes > Belonidae > Xenentodon > Xenentodon cancila. The sequence goes on from CM026202.1 coordinate 22,022,454, forward strand.
TATATATCTCTGGATGGAGGAAGAACTCCTAGTAGCCTGTTAACAACAGGGTGTTACACACATCACAGCCGTTTAATCAAGCGCGCCAGCGTTTTAGGACTTTTACCTACTTTGTTCATGGTTGTCGATTACTGTTCACCGTGACAGAACACGATTCTGTGAAATGAGCGTGACCACATCCGTTTAACGCCGTTGCCTTATGTTGGCTGCAACAATGCAGTGGCCGGCAAGTTCACTTTGTCTTTTCAAACACGTCGGCACATTACTGCGATTTGGGCCTGTTAAATTCTTCTTTGCCAGCTCTGTTTAAACACGAGTCCCCCCCCCCCAGTCAAGCTGAACGTACTCCGACACTTAACCTCTGACGACACGAGTGGTCCGCAGACTGTTGCTCACCGTTAATGAGACTCTCATTTACACCTCTCACACATCGGCGTTTGCACTTCTCTGACAAAGGCAAAGCGAGAAGATGAGAGGAGCAGGGGAGTGCTCAGCCGATGGGTGTGCAGATTCACACGATGTGCTCCTGTGCACATTTCGTTTTATTTATTTATGTTTTTATTATCAAGCTGGGCTCCATGGAGTTTACTGCAGGTTCAGCTTGTGAACACATCCTGATGCCTGCTAATAAAAGACTGATTGTTCACAAATTAAATTCTCAGCTCTGTAACTGAAAACAAGCCTCTCTGTTTTCTGTAAACGTGTTAGTTTTACCAAAGTACACCTTTACGCTTTTGTATTTGTTGGACATGCGTTCAGGTTCTGTAATTAAAAGGCTCTTTTGCTTTTTTTTTTTGGTCAACACCTGAATTAATTATTCAAATGACCAACTTTAAAGAGAACACTACAGTACAACATACAGCATATCATAAAGCAGCTATGCACTCTATAAAACATTCAAAAAGGGGTTGAATAAGGTTGAATAAAAAGATCAATGGCAGGAAAATATGTGTTAAAAATATGTGTTAAAAAATAGATAAAACTTGGTTTTCTTTTATGCTGTGAGAATGTGTGTAGTTGCTTTTCTGGTGTGTTTGGACAGGTGTAAATATATACAGCAAAATTAAAGTCAAAATTTGTGATGTAAAGCTTATATGTGTCTTAATCTTTGCCTGGTACTGAATATGTTAACCTCTAAAGGACTTGAGGTTTAGGCTCAGAGGTTCAGATGTCATAAGAGACATTCACACAACTCACAACCCCTCAGGAACACATATAACAGTGCTTTATTTATGAAAAGCACTAGTAACACCACAGCAAGCCTCTTCACATGTTCATTAGACTTTGTCCATGCTGAATTCTCACGACACTAATCCCACCACACTGCAGCACTCACCGTTACCACATTAGATAACCTGCAAACTTTCTCATTCTTGTACGTTTACAGACTCTGTCCCTCATTAATGTGTGTTCCTTCCTACCGCATGTGCGCTTTGGGTGCAGATGTGAACAAAGGTGGGAAGTCATTTTCATTCAGTATTGCAGAGACTGAGAGAGATGCGTGAGTGGAATCTCAAAAGACCGTCTGTGTCTACCCTCTCCGCTGTCTCACCCTGCATCGGCTGCTGTCTGCTTTCTCCACTCCTCTGTCTTTCACAGGCACATAAACAAGCTCCGTCTCGCTCTCTCTTTTTTGTTTTGTTTTTGTATTCATATACAACCCCTTTGCGCAATAATTAGTTTCTATCACACACACATGCACAAATGGAGACAGGTCTAAGTGTTATTCTGGTCAAAGCCCACTTTCTTCTGCGTTGTCCAGAAACGCTGTAGTTACATAGAAAATCCATCTGGAATACATTATCTAGTGGCGCAATCAAATGTGTACATCCAAACATAAATAAGTGTACCGACAGACACTAAATAATAACATGCGTCGCTTTACTGGGCACAATGGGAAATCTACAACCCCATTTCAAAAAAGTTGCTCTGTGATGCTCTGTAACAGTTCAAACACAAAAAGAACAAAATTAATGACATAAATAAAATGTCAATGAGTTGACAACATTTCAAATCTTAAGACTTAAGAAACAGTATTACGTCTTTAACAGATACCAGGGAGCTTGCTCATCTGTGAAGGTGACACTTATGCTTAACCATATTTCGAGGCTACAGAAGGAAACATGCTGCCAGATGAAGCTTTTTGCAGTAAAACGCTTTGCTTATATAACAAGAACAAATCCTATTCTGCAGCTATTACAACATTCGGGCCTCGCAATGGAAGAATCTGAGGGCTAAATTGACTTCTCAGCTTGACAAGGAAAACATGTTTGTTACAAACTCAAGGTGACAAAAGCCAAGGACATTATGGCATCATATCTAGTTGTTCTCCCCTGCTTCCAGCAGGGTGTCATGTTTCCATCACCCCCTATTGGAAACAGAGTCAGTTTTAACAAAAGCCAAATGGTAGCACGTGTCAGTGCTTTTTGAAGTCCAGTTTGACATGCTTTGAAGCAACTTTGTGTGAGAGGATGCGGGGCGTCTGTAAGGGTTAGCGCTGACTCTGAAGGCCACATCAGGATCTACAGATGACACACAACAGAGGAAGGAAGTCCGTCCCTCCTCCCTCTTTTCCACTCTCTTCATCCTCTCAAACGCCATTAGTCCGCTTCCTGAATAAGTAGGATGAAGGGGTGTGTGCCATCATCCTGCATGACATGCACTAACATGTTTGCAGTCACAACAAAAACCCTTATTCCCCTTGTGCTCATAAAAGCATAACGGCAGAAACGCAATAAGTTTGATATTGATATCAGAGTGTGAAGCACAAAATGAGTGACTAGAATAAAAAATAAACTGCCATACAGGACAACATCAAAATACAGTGTCAGGGAGGAAAAGGGGTTCCCTTTCTCATCCCAGACCTCTGGTGTTTAGCCATATAAATATAATATAAATTAATTTGTAATTCATGAGAAACTCCATTTCAAGATGAATTAGTGATTAAGGAATTATTATTATTATTGGGATCTTGAAATGTTTATTAGTATTGTGCTGAGTGATGTTTACTTTGATTCATTTATTTTACTTAATATGTCCACAACGATCCTCATGCAGCTTTGACTGACTCGTTACTGTCCGTCCTCCTCCTGTCTCCCTCTCCCGCCTCCATTTCCTGTCTAATTACTGTCAATTAAGGCCACAGAGTCACAAAACTCTCAATAAGAAAAATGTAAGATGTAATGTCCTAATCTAAGATGATATTTTCTCTCAAGGTGGCCCTTTTTGCATTAATAAGGTAACCTTTGGTTCAGTTCCTTTCAGTTCATCCATCCTGTCATTATCAATACCCGATTATTCCTAATTGGGGTCATGTGCATCTGCTGGAGCTTATCCCAGCTCTCTTTGGCCAAAAGGCCGGGGTTCACCTGGACAGGTCCCGAGGCCATCGCACAGCCACGTATACAAACAACCACACACACTCACGATCGTACCTACGGACAACTCAGAATCCCATACATGTTTTTGGACTGTGGGAGGAAGCCGGAGCACCTGCAGACCGCCCACGCAAGCACAGGGAGAAGATGCAGACTCCACCCACAAAGAGCTGAATTCACTATTCTGTGTTTTTCATTCCAGATGTCATCGTCTCCTTCCCTCAGAATCGATGCAGTCGCCATCACATTTGGCAACATGTCGTCTTGCACAACAGAATTCCCGGCAGCGTCTTGACACTCTCTCGTGTAACATTACAGCTGATTACCTGGTGAAATGGAAGCACAGCGCTAATCTACTTGGTCTCACTGGGCAATTACAGGTGGGGTGATATGAGCTGCACAAGGGGTGACAGCGAAAGGGGGCCGCTGGCTGTGTCTCCTTTATCACTGAAGTCATTATCGACTCTTGTAAACATCCCCGAGGCTGTGAGGAGCCAAGTGAGGCGGAGCCACAGGTTGATGCACTGTCTGATACTCATCTAGAGTTGAAAATAATAGTCACTTTGTTGCTGGGGAGTCACATCTCTCCCGCTACCATCTTTCGTTATTCAGTGACACCAGAGCAGATAAGGGAGATGAACTGAACACAGGAAAGACAGATTTAAATGTCACAGCTGGAGATGAAGAGGGAGCAATATCAAGGTCTTTTTCTATCTGGTAGATCATTGCAGAGGCTCAATATTGATTCACAGAAATCCACGCAGCATGTGGCATTTAATTGAATTATTCCTTTTGTTTTGAAATGTATTGGAATGCAACTGCAAAGATAAAAGAAAATAAACAAAAAAAAAAAAAACCTGTCAGAATTACAGGTTTGTAAACCCGCGGGACAATTAGAGACAGTTGTCACATCTTGTGGTCCCTTCAGAGCTGGGAAGCCAGACACAAACGACAACAGGAGATAAGAGCTGGGTGTCAACAACAGCAAAGGAACCACAGAGGTCAGTTGGGGTCAAAGAGATAACATGCCAGTCTGATCGTGTCAGCATTCTCTCTTCGTCCTCCTACTTTCCATTTGTAGAGCTGCCACCGCTTGTACGGCTCCATGTCCGGCTCATTCACTTCCGAGTCATTCACACAGGTAACCTGTGAGGGCGCTGCTGTGAAAATCTGTGCAGCATTTCAATAGGTCTTCCCTCAGATGGGTCCGTGAAGACTGGCTGTTAAACAACTTATTTCACACTGAACTATTTCAGAAATTTTTTTTTTCTTTACATTACATTTAGAAGACGCGTCAATCCAAAGACACATACGATTGAACATGCACTGTTTTTTTGTTTTTTTTTGGACCCACGCAAAAACAGGGAGGACATGCAAACTCCACACATACTGACTCCTGGGGGAATCGAACCAGGAACCTTCTAGCCATAGACATGATGAAGACTAGACGCCGCATTGACTGGTGGAGTGCGAGAAACGTGGCCGCCATCTGGGACCGGTCACACCTCAGCCGACCTACACAGCAGCTGGGACGGATGACTGATGCCAGAGCACCGTGATGCGTGTTCTTGTCCTGATTGGCGGACCACTGAAAGCAGGAAACAAGGAATTACTTTTTTACAAGATTGAATATCAATATTAGTCATCGCAATAGTTACTGCCCTGTAATAATCTGTCCACCAGCGAAGTCATGAAAAAGTCCATGAAACTTTATAAATCACACGTTCTACAGCACAGGTGGGGATTACAGCTGAAACTGTGAATGCTGTTGTAAAAATGAGCCCAGTGTGACTGGTATAACATATTCCTGATGAACTTTAGATTAGAGAAATGTTTTAAGAAATTTGGAGGAAGAAAGTAAACTTGACCCCCTTTGTAAAAATGTCTCTCTGTAGACTCTCCCACGTCTCCAGCGTCTTTTCATGGTGAATGTTTCCCAAAAATGAAGCGTTACGGAAGAAGTGGGAAATTGCAGTGAGAAGAGAGGGATTTACCAGCAGTAATTCCTCTGTGATACGCAGCCAACACTTCAAAACGGAGGATTTGAACGGGACAGCGTGTGTGACACAGTGTGTATATAAGGTATATATGTGAATTTATTAATGTTACAGATGTATTTAAAACATTTCAAATGTCTGTGTGTGTATAAATTATATTAACAGAATCAGATTTCTTGTTTTTTAATTAAGTAAAACTGACCAGTACTGTCTCTTTATGCATGTGTGAGTGTGTTTTGTGACACACTTCAAACATCATGTACCTGGACACAGACACAAAATATTATACTACTGTTAGGTTGGTCCAGATGGTTCAAATGAGTTGTGGTCATGTGATTTATGTTTTACATGAAAGTGCTGAGTGTGATTTAGAAATACAGATCAGCAGAGATGCCCTGGTAGTTCCTGTTGGCTGACCTCCTGAGTACCTCTGCTCCCATGGGAACGTTTTTGTCCCGTAAAGGTTTCTAAAGACCACTTTTGCAGGGCTGTTCCTGGTAATTGAGACACGCGTGAACGATCCAGCCCCAAAAAAATCTACCTGGAACCCCCACTAATGGAAACGCACCTGCTAATAGTAATGACAGCGTTACTCCAGTAACACGTCACCAGTAACTACCAGTAACTCCTTTATCCCCGTTTTTTCACAAGCTCACTCTTCCTTGCCTTCACTTGCTCTGAATGTACCTCCTCTTTCCACCCTGCCACTGCCGACCAGGCAAAATGTGCATATATCAACTTCACACAAACACTTCAACTTGGCATGTTTAAACATGCGTTTGACATGACTCAGCATCATGCACTGATGGAAAACGCACTCCTTTGAGACCAGAGAGTTGCGTGCAACAGGCCAACAAAAGAGGAAGCGCCAAACATAAAGAGGAATGCAGAAGGCAGGAGAAGAGGGCAGAGGGAGGCACAGGGACTAGAGTGGAAAAAAACTGCTGATGTGAAAGAGACAGGATGAAGCAGCGTGGAGAGAGAAGGGGACAAGCAGGGGAAACACAGCCAGTGACTGTAATGATTTTCTTAACCAAAGTGCTGTAGTGTAGAGTCTTTAACAGTGAAATTACCCTTATTTTGTTATTAAAAAAATGTTTTGAGTTTGTGACGACCTTTCCCATCTATGCTCAACCTGTGGAAATTCCTGTTCTTTTGCTCCCCTGTCTCCCTCCTAACTTGGCTCGCTCTTCATTGCCATGGCAATAATGTTACAGTGAGTCACCTCCACATCTCCCTCCTCCTCAACACAGCCAGGAGGAACATGGGACTGAGTAAGAGAGACAGTCAGAGAGACATGGACAGAGACAAAGAAAGAAAAAGGGAGGGTTGGGGGCGCAGTTTCCCTGGAAACAGCACATGGGGGTCTCTCCCTAACCCCCATTGGTTCTTTACTGGTCGAAATCAGCTAGTTACCAATAACACATGAACAGAGTTTCTGTTACCATGTTGTCTCTGTAATCTCTCTTTGTCTGGATCCATCCATCCATCCATCCATCCATCCATCCATCCATCCATCCATCCATCCATCCATCCATCCATCCATCCATCCATCCATCCATCCATCCATCCATCCATCCATCCATCCATCCATCCATCTTACAATAATATCAGCAGTTTCTTTAAAGATTGGTAATATTAATAATAAGATAAACAGAGTGGCTGACCTCAGAAACGCTGGAAGTTGCTGGTGCGCCTGAGATGACAAACTCGGTGGAGAAAACGTCTCAGAGTAAACAGAGTTGCCACGAGGAAGTTGGATTGTTGAGTTGGGATATTTATGATTAAATCTAGACTCCTTAGAGCGTCTCAAAATCGGATCATTTTAATTGCTGAAAAATGGAATTGCGGGGTTGCGGGTGTTTGAGAGAGTAATAATGGCAATCTCCCGCTCGTGTTTCGATATTTCCAGTGTGCATGTGTAAATTTTACACAGAAAAGGTCAACTCATATTATTATCCTTGTGGTGCTGCCGGAAAACTAAAAACCAATTCCTAATCATTTCAAGACAGTCACATTTTACCTGAAGAAATTAACGCTGCCAAATGTTACTAATAAAGGATAATACCCTTTTTATGACTCATTTATACGCATTGACAAAACAACAGCTGTACAAAGAGGACCACTGAGAAAAACAAATAATAATCATGTCCTCTTCCTACGTTGTGTTTGTCATGGAAGAGCTGTGAGTTTCAGTTAAACAGTCTTACGGGTTGGCAGATGGACAGACCACCACTCTTAATACAGTATGTGCAGTTGTGGTTATTCAACACAGAGTGCACAGTATTTTTAAATCAGTATATCATTTATCTTCACAATGGGAGCGCGTGAGTGCAGCTGTTCAACAGAGTTTGAATGTGTGAGTGGAGGAGTGTAAATGTAAAACTCAACATATTATTAAAGGGGTTTGCTCTTGGCGCTGCTTCCTGATCTCTTTTCCCCCTCTATAACTGCCTTGTGCCCACTCTCTCGCGCATGACGCCATACAATGATCACCAAACTCTAACACGTTTGCCTCTCTACTGCTCATTTCATGTCTGCTTGAATGCCACTTCCTCCATCTGTCACCCTCAGTGTTAATCTTAACGTGGTTTAGCCTTGTGGAGGAAGCCAGCAGCGCTTCAATGTCACCATCTTCACTGCAGTTGTAACAGGACAGAAATGTCTTGTTTGGTCACATCTATTGGTCCATCTAAAAAACAAAAAAAACAAAAAACAAACAGAAAGAAAGAAAGAAAATCCCTTCTTCTTCTTCCCCTCTCAGATGTAACTGAAGTCATTAGTTGATTAATTGGTATATTGGTGGAGAATTAATAAGGAGCTTGTGGGATGTTTGAGGTACTTTAAGAGGATTTTATGCTTCAGGTTGATACGCGTCTGAATATGTTTTCTACAGTACAGCCGATACTCATAAAACTCTTCATGTTTTCTCTCTGAATGTGTTGTTTCATGTGGTGATGAATTGGTCTCCGGTCCAGGATGGCGACAGCTAGGACAGGCCTCAGAGGCCTCGCAACCAAGCATAGGATTAAACCAGCATAGAAAACAAATGGTTTGATCAAAATAAAGTCATATTAATCAATCGTGAGGATTATCCTCTGTGTCTACCTGTTTTCAGTTTGCATTTATGGTATTGTTTGAATTTTCCCTATAAAGAGAATCTACCAACGGTTCACACACTATTAAGACGTTCCGTGCTACAAGACTTTTACAGGCACTGGCTCGCTCATTAAAATGAGCTTTTTTATAAAACAACAACAACAACAAAAAAAAAAAAAACCTTGGCTTGCTTCTGTTACAGCACGCTCTTATCTGGAGGCTGCACCAGTGCGACCAGTACAACTGTCAGATTCTCAGAATCTCCTGAAATCAGAAGTCAGCCATCTCTGCAGCAGTGAGCCTGTCCGTCCTGCAGACTTGTATGAACGTATTTCCCACAAACAACAAAAGCACATTTGCATACCTGTGTACAATTAAACGTGTCAAATTAAGAGGGATTTTTTTTTTTTACAAGCTTTACGTTTTCTCTCTGTACATTTCATTTTGATCCATCCTTATATTGTAATGACGTAATCATATTAGTGTCCATGTTGAATGTGCACTGAAAAAAAAAAAGAAAACTGTCCAGAAAACCTGAGCTCCAACACTACTCTTCAAAGAGGAAGAAAACTTTTGTCTCCAATAAGGTAATTTTTGAGCGGATAATTTAAAAATAGCTTGTTTTTCTGACTCCATGAGCCCGGGCAAATGGAAAGAGCTCATTTAGTATTGAGTACACAATTTACAAAGCACTTAACAGAACTGAAAACGGCCTATCTGATGCATGAAAAGCCTTGTCTGGAAATCAATAACACTGCATCTCTCTTTGCTTTCAGTGTTTTCTGTCTTCCCTTTTTAACATTGTATTCCTGGTTTAATGTCTTAGAAGATTCAAATCTAGTTAGTAGCTTATTATCTGCTTCTGCGTCAACCAAAGTCACGCAAGATCCCGAACAACCTTAAACAAGACATTAAAACGCGAATGGAACCACTCACCGAAACCAGAAGCAGAAGAACCAGTTTCTAGAGCAGATCATTAAAACTAGGATAAGCCGGCAAATGCAGCCAAACGTCCTGCCACAATCCCATCCATTATCAAAGGAAAGGGACAAAAAGGATGATGCAAGTGAGCTCCTACATCTCCCAAGCATTAATTAGGACTTCAGTCAGTAATTAGCTATGTGAAAATAATTACCGTGAAAATGTCTGATTAAAATCTCGCATCAGTCTTAAAGTCAGGAGACTGACAGAGAGACGCAACCGTCAAATTAAGGCTTGCTACGTTCTCCGACGCGTCCAACGCAGTTGTCCCCTCATTGTGCTTTAATTGAGTGGCAGATCTGTGGTTACTATCTCTGATTGGATCCGAGAAGAAGTGCAGCACCAGAGCAGCTGATTGAAAGTGACCTTGTACTAATTACAATTGGTTTAATTATAATTCTCTGATTGAATCTCAGCACGAATGTAAGAATAAGATCCTGCTGGTGGCCTTTATTGAGGACTTTAAGAAGAATTTCAGAATTGAATTGATCCTGATAAGTAAAAATAAATAAATAAATAAAGCTACTCTACCAGCATCTTCAGTACAATTAAATGTAATTTCTCTTATGTTTGTGTTTGGATTTAAGATGTTTCAGAAAAGGAGAGTATTTTTTTTTTTTTTAATCGTCTTTCTTCTGTGTCTCTTTCCTCTTCTTGCTGCTCGTCTCACAGGGCTGAGGTCGTGATGCCCTCCAGCTCCTTTCCCCGAGCCAGGATGACATCATCACACCACTGCCTTGTCCTCGCTCAGCCTATTCATCACTCTGATCATCGTCGCCAGCATCAGCAGCATCACCTGCACACGCGTGCACACACACACACGCAGGCACAGGCACCTGACGGCACGAAGATGAAAGAGAAAAAAGCCCCCACAAGATCTACGAGACTGCAAGCTTAAAAGGAAAGCGCGAACGAGCCACAGAGAGGGAGAAGATCCTGCTGGGGCAGGCAGAAACCTCCTGACCTGCGCACTTCCAACAATACGTCTCCATAAAGCATCGGACAGACAAAATCTGATGAGTCAGACTTATGGCTACAGAGGGAAAACAACAAGATAAAAAGAAGAGAGTAAAGACTCCTGCTTCCCTTCACACACAAACACCTTGAAACTCCCACAGAAGGGAGACGCACTTCCTCCCTCTTAGTCACAAGTTAATTTAAAACTTCCAGAGCTCTGACGCTGCACGCTGTATTCCAGTTACTTGATGGCGGTTGGCTCTATCAACCCATGGATCGATATGTGGGAATCACAGCAGTGAGGAAGAGTCATGCTGAGGAAACCCAGCAATAAGTAATGTTTCCATCCCGCTGGCTGCTGTCTTCCTGTGCAGGCTGCTCTTCAGGGCAATGCTCTGACACGACAACACTGTATATGCATCTGCTGCATTTAGGGCTCGCTTTCAGTGGGATTTCCAGGTAAAGCAAGAGAAGCAACGTAAGTGCAGACTCACGTAGTCATGGAAGGCCTTGGCCTCACTGGAGTGTTCACACGTGTCTCGTCTCTCTGGAGCAGCACAGTAAAGGTCCCAGAATACACTGCAACATGCAGAAAGAGAGAAGAAACTCAAGCCGGACATTTACTGCAGCAATATAATAATAATTTAAAAAAAGAGTCGGGTTTAGACGCCCAGCATCAAAATGGCATGTTTCTTATGACGGCCCTTGCTGAGAGAAATGACGGTTTTGTTGATAATGAAAACAAATGAAAGCAGCTTGAGGAGCAAAAACATGAATTAGAAGAATATGTGTGAAACAATTAGCCATGAAAACAACACTCACCACCACCATGAATGAAGGAACCCCGGAGGTTCTCCTAACGTGATGTTCTTCTCCCATCGGATCTTTACAGAGAGTGCGAGGGGGGGGTGGGGGGGGGGGGGGGGGGGCAGAGAGAGAAAGATTTTGAAATAAAAACATACCTGATATTTAAATTACATGCTTCAGAATGCAGGGGAATTCTTATAACGCACAACATTAGGTAATTATGTTATGGTTCCCTTGGATTCTTAAGTGGATAAGTGGGTCTGTGTGTGTCTGCAAGCTCGTCATCACACCAGTGTGAATGTGTATATGTATAAATGTAAGTGTGTGTGTTTCAGAGGGTGTATAGAGGATGAGATCAGAGACATGTACCAGCCTGAGGGGCCCAGTGAAACCTTTGAACAGCCCACGCAGCGCTCCGTCTGCTCCTCACGGCATCTTTTCTTCTGCTACCAGAAACTTCCTTGTTTACTTCTTTCTAACCAGATGACTGATTTCTATCTTGTTGTTTTCTTAGCAGTTAAAGGACGTCTTCCTTTCCTTTCTTTTCCTTTCATTATTCATTTTCTATTCCTAGGTTGGGGTGCGTATGAGACATCTTTTTTGTCTCTTTGTCACTTTTTGTCTCATGAAAAATGCGTTTAACTTAAAGGAAGAATACCGACTGATAAAAACGGAAAGCAAGCAATCCTTCCTAATGAGTTTTATCTCGAAATATTGTAGCATATAAATGAATAAGACTGTCATTTTAATTCAATAAGCCCTCTATTCCACTAATGTATCCTCTAAACTTTGGAACTGGTACAGCCACATCTTCTCCTACTTATATATACATATGCATCAACTCTGTTTCAGAAAATCCACCTTAAATGAGAATAAAAAAAAAAAAAAGCAAATTAAATCAATCTGCAAAACACGACGTTCTGCTGAGGTCACCCCATAAAAAATGAAAACAAAACAAGACGTATAGAAGTTACTTGCTGACTTTAACCTTCAACATTTGCTGATGCACCGCTTTAAATGTGCATCAAAGTGTTAAGTGTTGGTCAGTTAAAACGTCGAGTGCCAACCAAAGGATCCTGAGGGGATCAGACAGACGAGCGCTTTCTATTCCATGCGTTTAGTTTTCCTGACATCACCCGCAGCAGACGAGTCATATGTGCTTGTATATATAAAGACACACAGCTTTCTCTAACCATTGCCGGCAAACCTTCGTGAAAAACCTTCAGAAATTCAAGACAATATCACAAAGTTTAAAGACGTCATTTTACTCAAGACTTTTTTCTCTACTTTTTAGAGGTATGGCTGACATAAGGCTAATGTAGAAATAAATACATTGGAAATAGTTTTCCGATGTTCCCTTTAATTTGCCTCCTCTATGCTGATACTTTTAAATGTTTCATAAGGATAGACAAATTAGACTATTGCAGCAGTGTGAACAAGCACTGAAATAACAGGAAGAGCTGAATCACTACAATTTCAATCAGGCCATCCTGACCTCAGCTGCAGATCAGACGCATCGACTTTTCAGAAGGAATGCAATGCTTTGAAGTTTTTTTGGAGGGGAGGGTCATGGGCTGCCTCCGTTTGTTTGTCTCACATTCTTAGCAGTTCTTGTAAATTAATCAGTTCATCTGAAACAAAGAAAGCCAGCAACGTCCACATGTGCCATTGCAAATAGTCATTTACTTTCTTTCGGTTGCTTAACTGGCACAAAAAAAGAAAAGAAAGAAAAAGATGCAGTGAGCAGGACGTCCCTCATTTCTCTGATCTAATTGGCAGTAGCCCAGTCCAAACAAGATTACGCACAGTTCAGGTCAGGACACTTTCGACTGTACTCCTTTATTCACCCTGTCATCTGGGGAGTGTGGAAAAGAAAAGCACAGACTGTACCCACATATTCTGCCTTCTTGTGGTGCGTTTCCCTTGAAGGTTCTTTCATTTACCTCCGACAGGCTACTGTGAGACCCCCCTGGCGTGATTACTGGCAGATGTAGCTGGATGCTGCAGGGCTGCAGATTTCCATCTACCCATACAAAACCTTATTTTTCTGAAGTTCAAGAGCATATTTGTCTATAACTGGGCCATCGCTTAGGTTTGACAGGATTAAGTGATTTCTTTTTGCATGTTGCTCGGTCTGTTTGTGATTTGGTATTTCTGTGAAGGTATCTGGGTCTGATTTGTGAATCGCCATTGTGGTTCTCGTTTCCTGAGCCTGAGGATATGCTGTGAACTGATGTGGATGATAAAAGTCAAAAACAGGCTCTTAAAGTCTTGTTTTACTCCACCCCACTATTCCAGCGAGGGCTGCTTTTTAGTGAAATGTTTACCCAGCATGCGCGCATATGCGAGCATGTGAATTATACACGAGTGCCTGTGTTTATACTTGTTGCACTCCTGTCTAATGCGTTCCCACACTTGAATGTAACACCGCCTATGCTTTTTATCTCCTGGATCTGCAGAACGGAGAGCCAGCGATATGGCAGATAGGAAAGGGTGTCAGAGAGGCAGTGAGGTGTGTATGTGCACGTGCACAAAACGCACACTAAGTCAGAGTGATGAGAATCTGTGCCAGCTGATGAGGTAACCTTTTCCATCCCCCTCCCTTTGTTCTCCTCTTCCTCTGGCCGATGTACAACAAGCCTCTTGCTGCTGTCTTCAACATTGTAATTTGCAATCATTTACAGTGAAGCACAATAGTCAAGTGGCCTCATTTTGACCCCGCCACCTTTTTACCCCTGCTGCATTTAAGTGGGGATAAACTAGCATTAGAAGAAGGGAGCGGGGCGAGACCACAAAGAAAGGAAGATGAGGACCGAAAATGGAAAAGAATGCTCCGTGGACCAGACAGTGATGTCAGCCCAAGCCATCCGCTGAGCGCCGTAACTGCTCCCGTGCTCTGGTTCCAGTCCTACTAACTGCAGCACTAATGTTAAAACGCCTCCCTGCCGCAGCACCGTGTTGGCTCAGCACCAAGGCCCGGCGAATCCAGTAAGCTGCTACACTTACTGGACACACACTGTATGAGGTGACCCTTCAGGATGGACACACAGTACAACACCTACAGGCTGACACACACACATAACATGTGAAGCATTTCTGTGACTTACCTCTGAGAGAAAGGTCTGTGCTGATTTCTGCGCTCCCACATGCAGCAGGTACTCATACACATAAAGAGCCAACCTGCACAAATGAAAAACACAGGACAAGGATCAGTTGGATCTTACTGAGAGTGAGGTCAAACAAGAACACACACATCCATGTGTGACTAGAGACGTTTCTCACGACTGCCGAATGCCAAACGACGGGCCGGGTAACATTTTAAGACATGAGAAATTCTTCCAATGTGGTGCTGAATGTTCAGTCAACCTGCGTGAGGAACAAACATGTTGAAAGTGGGACTCGCGGGTGGTGGTGTGATATGTGGGACCAAACTGTGAATCACCTCAGCTGCGTAGCCAGAGCTCTTCCTTGGTCTTCCTCCCACTGCTTTAATTACAGTAAAAATAAAAAAACGACAGCCTCGATTTGTTGGTCAATGCTCGTCTTATTTTGTCCGTGCTTCCATAACCAGGAGCTCACGAAAGACGGGACGACGCAATCTGATGGCCTATTACCTCCCCACGCGATGACCACGTAGATTTAGAGACTTAAAGAGTGTCGGTACATAGTGACTTTCCAGGCTAAGGATAATGAAATATTCATCAGGATTTTTAAGCAGCTCAAGCAGTAGCTTTTGTACAGGGTCATGTGAGCTGTTCAGACCTGGACATCTGTCCTTGAACCTCTTGTATCCAGGTGAAACTAAATTTTCCAGAGAAAACTTTTTCCCTATCTGGACTCCCTTCCATTTCCACACCTCTTCTTCATCATTTTCATCCTTAGTTTTCCTTAGTTGCTTCTTCTCTCTCTAAGCTTTTTTAAATGGTGAAAGAAAGACAAGATCCTCTTTCTCTCTGCCCTCCCTCCCTCTCTTTCCATTCCTTCCTCCCATCCTTCCCCACGGCCTAGGTGTAATGTTTAACCAAAGACACAGCGATAGGATACTTTCTCAGCGACAAGGTTAACAGAACAATGAGAGGCTTGACAAAACTCTTGACACCTCAACAACCGAACATGAATAAAAGATGTACACTGCACTGTACAACTCATTTGTAGGGACAAACGTGCTCAATCGCTCCGCTTGTATCATTTTCCAGTCAAATCTGTCGTCGTCTCCTGTGAACTCCAACGTGACCTACGGGAACATGAGTGTAGAACATTTTATTAGTACTGAAAGGACTTGTGTATCCGCCGTTAACACATTCCCAGCAATGATGAGGAGCCTGGCAGGTTGCATGAATGAATTCCTTGTGTCAGTGGGAATAAATACAGAAACGGAAGCTTGTCTTCAGGGTACTTTGGGCTGAATTCACTAAACTTTATTACAATGCAAAAGCACAGCGGGTTCGACTGAAAGCTGTCTTTTGATGCAGAGACATGGTCGATGGTGAGAAGACACCGCGAACAGCTGATTACAGCAGTGAAGATAAAGTTGGCAGCATTGACAAAAATAAATTAAAAAAAAAACAGTGGTAAGTAGCTTGATACATGCTTTGGAGAAGAAATGAACAGGGAGGACTCTCAAAGGTGCTCCTAAATCATTTGCTGCTTCTGACCTTAAACACCAGGCTCTTCGTGCACAAAAGCTTGCAAAAATTAATCAGATTTAAATAACTTTTGTCCCTTTATTTAACACCAGCCAACAGTGCAGGCGGATTTGAAAAAGGACTGAAAGCGGACAGCAACCGGCAAAAAGAAAGCACTTTGTTGTTAGCAGTCAGTACGTGTTGAACTTCAGCTCAAACTATTAATTTTCTCAAAGACAAGCAATATGCTTTAAAGTCACACTAAAACCCCTCATGCTGCTGTTTTATCACTCAGCTACCACTTGTTCAGCTGAGGCCTGACACTGATAAAAACACCCAACTCCGCAGAACTGGACGGACTGACGGAGATGCAACGCTGAGCAGAGATAAGGTTGGAGGATTTAGAGGATTGGGGCGCCGTTCAAGATGAACAATCCTCTAAATTTGACACATTGAAATGAAAACATGAAAATGATTCTCTTGTCATGCAAACCAAGTTGTTGCTCTCCACTTAATCTCAGCAGACACACGTTCTGAACCACTTTACTTTGAGATCTACCCCTGACTCATTTCTCACTCAAACTCAAGATGTTTTGTTTCCTGTGAACTACTTTTAATTAAATTCATATTTTGAGCCAAACTCGATCCTGGCATCACTTAAAAATTTCCACAAGATGAGACAGCATCAGTGAGTTTCAACAGTTAGAGACTTTAGCTGACATAAACGGTCAGGGTTTTGTTTTGTTTTGTTTTGTTTTTTTTACCCAAGGGCCTAAAAGATTATTTTAGCCCTGGGTCTTTTGCATTGCCACTGATGCTTAAAGTACAGGGTAGATTAGGTAAATGAAGTCAGTTGGAGTGTGTCGCTCCTGCCGCGCTGATCATCCAGCGGCTTACAGAGTTTGCTTCACCTGTATTAATGCCAAACCTCTCCATGGTAGACGCTTATAAGGGTTGTGGGTATGTTTTTCATTGTGAACATAGCTACTATGTTAATTCGTTTTTACATCCTTCTTGAGGAAGTAAATCAGAGCCCTCCAGTCTTAGAGATTGATCAACCACTGCAGCTCACTGCGTGCATGTTTTAATAAAGTTGCACGAACACACAAAGACGATTAGGACCCCTCTGATTCTGATCAAGCAGGTATGAAAATTGATTTGATTTCTGTGCTTACAAACAGTAGCAACTACTCCTGTGGCACAATTCAAAATTAAGAGATTTTTGATGATCTATGTGATGGTATGTGATGGTAACGTTAGCTAGCGTAGTACAAATATTTATGAGGTCGGAAACTTCTTTCACTTGTCCGACTATTGTCACGACTGTCACGAAATTTTACCAGGACCCAAATGCAGGAGAAGAGGCTTCAGAAGTGGTTGGAAAAGTGATTTATTTAACCAAAAGCGCTGCAATGCACGGATACCAAAGAATAAAAACAAAAAGCGCAAACTAGGCAGAACCAGGAACAGCAAACAGTCCGGGAGGGACACAGGAAGAAACAGTCAAGACGAAAACAAGCACGGACCAGCAGAGACGAAGGGAAACACATGACAAGCTATAGTCATAGGAATTGATGAGACACAGGTGCAAACAATCAGGGCAGATCAAGCGTCAACCATCTCACTTCCGGATTGACGCTCATGCGGAACTAAGTTTTGTTGGAGTTCCTCGACTGACCGAGCGAGTCAATTTCCATTGACTCCATGTCAAAATGTACGACTTTAGAGCAGAAATTTTTATATACATATTTACAGCCTGGTTCAAAAAACGTTTTGGTCTTGATCGTTTGATTTCAACCTATAACAACTCTGAGGGGCGTGACATTTTTTGTACCACGCCAGTTCTCTTTTTATAAAGCAATAAATACATTTCTAATATGATTAATTTGCAGTCGGCTCAGCCAATGGCTAGCCGTTATTACCTCCTTACTTGTAATGGTCATGTTACTGCCCTTCATGACGCAACCATCAAGTTAATAAAAACGCAACGGTCAGTTTTGATATGGCCGTTGAGTCAAGATGTAAAACAGTACATCCAGATGGAAAACTGCAGATATTTCGGCGACATTCAGCTGAAGGAGCTGGGAGCAGGTC